>JANHMN010000014.1:4139714-4169094 GCA_030674055.1 Rhabdomys pumilio | reverse complement strand
TCTCTCTCTCTCTCTCTCTCTCTCTCTCTCTCTCTCTCTCTCTCTCTCTCCTCTCTGTCTCTCTCTCTCTGCTATTGAAGTTGCTCTAGCTAATGCTACACATGGATAAGTTTTAGTTGTTCCCTTATTTGACATCTGTGAAGTTGACACTAGAAAGAACCTCACTACTGAGAAGTTTCTCAGCTAGCTGCCCCCATCCCTAGCCTTGTCTGAATAATATAGTTTTCTCAGATGAGACGTTTCCTTCTCTTGTAAATTTGTCAATTTTTTTCTTTTGTAAACTTTTAAATTTATATTTTTAAAATTTCAATTTTTAAAGTATATTAAAGTATAATTATGAAGCTTTACTTATCAGCAATGATCAAATTTGTTAGTTCTTATGAAGATGGGAGTAAATCTTACATTTCCCTATGATTCATTAACCTTGTGTCACTAACAAAATTCAGTTAAAGGGCCAAGTAACAACTTGAAGGGATCTCCACTGGCTTGGAGCCCTGTCCATGGGATTACATTCCCTTTGACAAGTGTGTGATGCTCACATCAAGCCTTTGTAGTGACCACTCCTATCTGCCATATGCGAACTGTTGTGCACTACATCAGCTTTTTTTAGTGTAAGTATACATTATGGTTACTACTTGACTCATAAAACTTTCCAAGTTTAGTGCCATGGACAGATACACACACTTCAATGCCAACTTGATATTTCAGCAATTCTATGATTTGCATGGAAACTATCAATTTCCAAGATTTTATACAAGGCCTTAAAATTATCCTAGCTTCATTTTATGTTGCTATGATGAAATACTCTGACAATAGCAACTCAAGAGTTGGATTTAACTCATTCTTCCATGATATATTCTGTTAAGGTGGGCTAGTCAATGAAGTAGTCTCTCAAACACACTAAGTATACAGAAAGATGAATCTTGCTCTGTTCCTGCTCTCTGCTTTCCTAACCTAGAATCTTAGCCAAGAAATTGTGTTACTCACACTGAGTGGGTCTTCTGACTACAATTCATAAAATCAAGATAATCACCACAAGTATAATCCAGTCTCCTGTTGAAAATTAAAATTACCCATCACAATAATATAATAAAATAATTATTTAAACCTTCAAAGGTATTTCTCTTAAAAAGCATATCTGAGTATTTGTTGAATGATCATGTATTTTTATAGTTGTCCCTTTCTTTCAGTAAAATGTTATAGATACTCTTGGAGTACCTCATGTGGGGTTTTCACAGAATAGTGAATAGCTTTGCATTTAACCTGGTAGCTCAGAAATTATAATAAAACCTTTAACGTGACTGTTTCTATCATTGATTTTTGAGATAAGATAAACTTCCTAAATTAAAAACATATCTGCTATCTATACCTTAAATGATAATACAAGAAAGTACAAACATTGCATTACTTTTTAACTCTGTTATTGGACTGTGCATGACTCTGGTGAAGGTTTGGTAAATTAAATGGTTTTTACTCTTGTCCTGGGGAACTATTTTTTATTAGATTTTTCATTTTTATTTGGACTATTCTTGAGGCTTTGTAAAAACAAAATATTGAAAAATCTCCAACTTCCAGTGTTAGTGGAAATAGCTTGTATTGAAGCAATCATGATGATTATTTCTTTAGTAGAATTTTGTTTTCATGAATCAGTTTCCTTAACAAAAATAAAAAAAAAGATTAGTAGATGAAACTACAAAAATTAGAAATAACTTTAGAGTTTCATCATTAACGATGTTTAGAAATTCAAGATTGCTCATTGCACAAGTTGCTTTTTAGTAAAGAATTAAGGTCTTATAGTCCCATGCCATGATGATGGAGTAAAAGGAGGACTCAATGAGAATCACTTCTCTCACTCCCAATATCCTGTATAGTTATTGCATTACTGTCCTCACTCACCAGGCCTGACCGAGGATGACGATGATCCACTAGCAATGAAGAAGTGCACAAGTGAAATTATGACCTACTGTAATTGAGGAATACATGTTCAATCATATATTTTTCTGCCTTGTCTTCTTTAATTCAACATTAATTTCTGGATTCATCATTCCTAATGACTATAGCTATCGTTTATTAATTTATGTTGCTCTGTGGAGCTTTATTATCAAAATAAACCATAAAAAATTAAACTATTCTTTTCAATATATTTGTGTCAGAGAGAACATAGCTAGCACTATATTCAGTTGTTGATCTCATCAACTGTTTATGAAGATGATGTAAGGTTATGGTGATAGAGTTTGAAGAGGTTGCCATGACTACAGATAATATCTTCATTAATTCTTCTGCTTTACATGCTTTAAAGAGCTCCATAATACTAAAGGCTTGTCAATAACCTTACTGACTACCTGGTGGATCACAACTTTCTTGGATTTTAGATCTTTCTTCTTTCATTGTATCATTATAGTAGAAAAGGACTTCTGAAAGGAAGACAAAGTGAATATGATCTTTGGATAGTATGTTAGTTACTGTTTTGTTGCTGTGAAAAGACATCATGACTCAGAAAACTCCTAGGAAAGACAGCATTTAATTGAAGATGTTTACAGTATTAGAAGGTTAGTCCATGATCAGCATGGCAGGTAGCAGAGTGGAAGGCAGGCAGACAGGCATAGGTCTGCAGAGAGAGAAAGAGAAAGAGAGAGAGGAGAGAAATGAGATACAGAGAGAGGCATCAACAGAGAAAAAAAAAGAGATACAGATAGAGAAACAGAGAGAGGCAGATATGCAGGGACAGAGATACACAGAAAGAAACAGAAAGAAACTGAGAGAAACAAATATTGGACCTGGCACAAACTTTTAAATTTAGCCATACCTACTTGAGCTAGGCCACACACACTAAAAATTCTCAAACCATTTAACCTTCTAGGGCCCAAGCATTCTATCATATGAGTCCATTAGGGCCATTCTCATTCAAATGATCCAAATCCATTCCCTGGATCCCATAGGCTAATAGCCATACCATAAGACAAAATGCATTAATTCCAGGTTCAAAAGTCCCCATAGTCTATAATAGTATAAAAAAATGTACAGAGTTCAAAGACTTCTCTGAGGTTCAAGACAGGATCTTACCTAAATGCCCAAGAACTTCAAAATTTACATGACATACCTCCTATACACAATGGTACACAATATAAAATACCATTTCAAAAAAAAAAAAAAAGAATGTGGCATAATGTGGAATATTGGACCAAAGACTAAAATCCAGTATCAAAAACTCCAAATTCTGCATTTCCAGATCTGATATCAATGAGTTCTTTATCTTTCTCATTCCTTCTTGCTTTGCTGACTGCAGAACACTTTACTTTCACATAGATCTACACCCTGTCAGCAGCTGTTCTTGGCAAATATCCCAGGGGTCTGGTACCTCCAAAGTCTTGATGTATCCAATACATACAAGCTTCATCTTCACAGCCTCACACAGTGGCCTTTCCATGTCTCCCAGCAGTGACTCCATTACTACACATCTGGTTTTAGTAGATTTCCTAAACTGCAGAGGAAGGTTCCACATGCACTTTATTGTATCCTTCTTGATTCTAAAACAAGAACCACTTTGTCTAAGAATTAAGGTTCTGCTCCTTGCTAGGGCTGAAACCTGGCTCGATCTTTGGATTACATTTACAGAACATTCCTATTGTTGATATTGAAGGTTTCCTTTGTGTCTTAAGCTATTTTCAATTTGGTTTTACAAATTGGAAGCTTAGCTGAGTTGGGTCTTACCCATCAATCAAGTCATCAATCCCTTTATCCCATGTTGAATCAGCTCTGAAGATCTTCCATGATAGAAATATAGACAGTAGAAGGGATAGAAATATAGACAGATGTGAGGTGGTGGACCATGAAAGGACACATGGTAAGATTGAGCTAGGACTTACAGCCCTGGAGACCCAAAAGGAACTGTAGGAGCTTTGCCTGCCCCCAATTCTCAGGCCAATCCAATAGGAAACATCTGCTGTAAATGTAACCCACCCAAACTGTAAATAAGATCTTATCCAGAAGGAATAGGTGTGTGGGAGTTACTCTGTTGTCTGAGAGCATCTGTCACAGGAGCTGTAACAGTGCCTGGGAAGAGACTGTTCTGCCAAAGCATTCTCCACCAGAAGTTCCCCTGCATTTCACTCGCCAGCCAGTCCTGCACTGGCACTGTCTAGCCAGTGCAGTGTCTCACAGTATACCTTCAATGGCAGAATAATTAATCAGAAAATCAATAAGAAATAGAATATTTGTACAAGAGAACAAGCCCAGTGAAGAAATAGCTATCTATAAAATATTCCACACACTAAGAAAATAGCTCATGCTATTGAAAAGTTATATGGCAGATTTTAGTCTTAACTTCTCTAGAGAGTAACTACCTCAGCTATAAGCTCTTGGACAAAGTTAGAATATCAAATAAGAGTTCTGCCTTGTGGAGTGGAGTTTAGATTCAATTCAAACAAAGCTTTTGGCTATCCCTGTTAGCATCTGTGCCTTGATCATACCAATAAGCATAATGTTGTAGGTAGTTGATGTTATAACTTGCAGTTTTCACAGCTGGATAAGACTGACATTTCTCCCACAGTAGCCTGCCCTGTAAAAATAACTAACAGAGAAGAAGCTCCAGGTGCGTACCAGTTCGATTTCTCAGTGGCCGATGACCATCCTGACCAAAGAGAGTACTCCATGCCTGGCATGAAGGATTTCTTGGGTTTTTTGTTTTGTTTTTGTTTTTGTTTTGCTTTTTTGCTTGTTTTGTTTTTTGATAACCTATGACTTCTGGGAAGACCATTATCCCCACATATAGAATAACTTTAATTAAAATACTTTTCAATGCAGTTTATATGTGCTTTGTGTTAGTTATCTCTATTTCAATTGATTTGTGCCTAACCCTTCCAAGTCTCGCTACACTTATGTTTTATCATCAATTATCCCTCCACCCCATTCATACTATCTATTTTCTATTATTCCTCCACCCCATTCATACTATTTTCTATTGTTCCTCCACCCCATTCATACTATCTATTTTCTATTGTTCCTCCACCCCATTCATACTATCTATTTTCTATTGTTCCTCCACCCCATTCATACTATCTATTTTCTATCGTTCCTCCACCCCATTCATACTATCTATTTTCTATTGTTCCCTGGTTAAGTCTTTTCTGATATCTAGCACTGGATTGGTGTTTCCCTGTAGGTTTCCAAACTTTCTTAGACTTGTCATGACAACAAATCTCACAACTGAAAACAAAAACATTATGTTTTCTTATAACAATGGAATTATATTAGAAATTAAGTATAGCAGATATATTGCACAATTTAGTCAGATTAAAAATTATACATGTTACTGAACAGCTAATGTCCATTAAATCAAAAGATAAAAATTCAATAAGATTGATAGAATGAATATATATTCACATACACACAACACACACACACACACAACACACACACACACACACACACACACACACACACACACACACAAACACACACAATCTTAGAGAACCTGACCTAAGGTTTAACTTAAGAAAAAACGAACAGACCTGTTTCAACCATCAGTTTCTAGACTACCCCTCAACAGAACTTGCATCTAGCACCAGTCTCTAGGTTATTCCCCAGCAAATCTGCACCCCCAGGTTACAAGCACCTCTATCTCTTCACTTCCAAACAACTGCCAATCAGGAGAAAAGCAAAAGTTAAGTTTATGGTTTGGCCTCCAACACCAGCCAGTTATATTAAAGGCCACAATAGATTCCTAGTAAGATGAGTACCAGGCTAGATACCCCCTTCTTGCTCTATAAATGCTAGCCTAAAACTAGGCTCAGGGCTCCACCTTCCTGCTGTGTAAGGGTTTGCAGGGAGCTCAAGATTGAGCTTGAATAAAGAGTCCCTAATGCAATTGCATTGGAATCGGCTCCTTGGTGGTCTTTTTCAGGTTTATGAACATTTTCTGGCACAACAGAATCATTCAGAAGTAGAAAAAAAATGATTGTGAGCTGCCTGTGGGTGCTGAGAATTGAATATAGGTCCCCTACAAAAACAAAAAATCTCTCACAACAGCTAAGCCAACAGTCCACTCTGGAAAATGTATAATTCTTAGGAAAAATTCATACCACCAAAAATGATTCCATAAGAAATAGAGAATCTAGGCCCTAGAGAGATGACTCAGTGACTGAGAGCAATTTCTTTTCTTTCAGAGGATCTAGATTCAATTTCCACCACCACATTCAATAGCTCTCAACCACATATATCTTTAGCTTCATGAAAATCTGATCCCTCAGGGGGAAGGAATGCCTCAGCATGGACCTGCCACTTAGGCAACCCTTTCCCATATATCTCACCACACATCCATAAAACATATCCCCCTTCCTCTCTTTATCTTTCTATAAATACATCATATACAGTCTCAAATACATAGACACACAAAAATAAGTAAATGATTCTTTAAAAATAGAGAGTCTAAAAACAAGGAACATAGATATCTAGTTATTATTTGTGGTGGTTTAATTAAGAATTGCTTCCCAAGTTCATGTATTTGAATACTAATTTAAAAGATTAGGAGATGTGAACTTGCTGGAGTACGTGTGGCCATATCAGAGTAAATGTGGGTGTGGTGGTAGTACTGGTGGTGGGCTTTGGGGTTTCAAAAGCCCAAGCCAGGCTGCCCAGTGGTTTGCTTTTTCTGCTACTATCAAATTCAGATTTAGAACCCTCAGCTGTTGAAGTTAGACCCCAGTCTGCCTCCCAGCCACACATTCCCAGAAATAAGATTCAAACTAAAATTATAATTACAAATAGCCATATAGTTTGGTTCTACTATAATTAAATCATAACTATAGATACCCATTTATTTTAACCTATATTATGCCATGTGGCTGGTTACCTGTGCTCAGGTACCATACATCTATCCTCTCAACTCATTTTGGACTCCTCCTCACCCAGGTATGGTAAGCCAAAGAACTTGGTATCTTCAGCCATATGTTTCTGGTATTAGTGTCAAGCATGCAAAAAATGGGTTATAGCATCTCTCTTGACAGCAAAAGAAAGTAGCTGAGGTCAGATGTGTGTCAGATGTGTCCCTGCAGAAGGTTCAGAGAGACCATTGCATAAAGCTGCAAAAGTGAAGCCCGAATTTCATTGACGAAGTCAATTGTTGAAGATGCCAAAGTCATGGAACACCTGCAGAGGAAAGCTTCAGACTGAGAGTGGAATCAGCCCAAGAAAGAGAAGTGTATGGAACTCAGCAAATCTAAAAAGAATTGAAGATCTGACGAGCACTTTGACATCAGACATGGAGATGAAGAGTTTTCAGTTTTCCCTTCTGGCTTTCAGTTTTGATTTGGCCTAGTATTTCTATGTTCTTTTTCCTCCCGTTTGGAATAGTAATGTGTATTCTGTGCTATTGTACATTGGAAGTAAATGATCTGCTTTTTTATTTTGATTTCACAGGGTTTACAATTAATAGCTTGCCATGATTCTCAGTCTGAAGTTGTTTTGTATTTCTAAACTGTGTTGAGAATGTGATATGTTATAGGTACTTTTGAACTTGGATTAAATGCATTTTGCATTATAATATGGATATAAGCCTATAGAGGCCATGGAATGTAATGTGGTGCTTTGAATAAGAATGCCTTCCATAGGCTCAGATATTTAAATGTTTAGTCATCAGGGAACTGCATTGTTTGAAAGGCTTAGACATATGGCCTTCTTAGAGTAGCTGTGAACTTGTTGAAGGAAATTGTCACTGTGTGTAGTCTTGAAAGTTTCCAAAGCCCAAGCCAGGCCCAGTGGCTTGCTCTTCCTGCTGCCTCCAGATCTGAATGTAGAACTCTTAGCTACACTTCTGCCTGCATGCTGCCATACTCCCTGCCATGAGGCTTATGAACTTAACCTCTGAAACTGTAAGCAAGCACCAATTAGATGCTTTTGTAATAAGAATTGCCATGGTCATGGTGTCTCTTCACAGCAATAGAACTCTGACTAAGTCAGTAATTAGAAAACAAACAAACCTGTTATCAAAGAAATGACTGACTAGATGATTTCACTTACATAATTATCAAATGTTTGAAAAGAAAATGACATCATATTTAAGGTTCTGGGTTTGATCTCCTAACAATAGAAACAAATTCATGTCAATTATTTTCAAATTTTTAAAAATTGAGGTTTTTGGAACATTTCTTAACGTATTCTATTTATCCATTCTAGCCTAAAACTGGAACTAAACATTAAACACACACACACACACACACACACACACACACACACACAACTCTCAACAATATAGATGTGTGAACATTAATGAAACTCAGTAAAATAATAATAAACTGATTCAGCAGTCTATGAAAGGGGTTATAAACTGGAATATATCTTAGAAATGCAGTATTTACTCCACATGTTAAAGTAACTAAATGGCATATAGCAAACTAGCAAAGGACGGATGGCATCCAGACCCAGAAAGACAAACACTGCATGTTGTTCTTATCACAGGCTCCTATTTCCAAATGATCAGATCTGAGGGTAGAACCTGAGTAACTGCAAAACCAGGAAATTAAACAGGGAGCAGTCGAAGGGTTGTGAGTGTAATAGAACCTGGGCAGAAGGTGACAAGTGATCTGACCGTGGAAACGAGTGTTTGTGAGTGCACTAATCAGGAAAGGGGATGAATAAAAGGAAGAATGCTTGCAAAAAGCCTTAAGACTCAAACCACCATTTACAAAAATAAAAAAGTATAATACACATAAATTTGTGTAAATATAAATATATAGTTGAAATTTTCTCATCTTTTCTGAAAATGTTCCATTCAGGAACCAAAGGCCATCTAACAAAACCCAACAGCAATCAAAAGAAGCCATCTTTTGAATTGTGCCAGGGCATTATCTAAGTCTCCCAAACATTACAGGACATTGCTATTGCCCTTGATTGCTCCCCAGATTTAAAAACAATTCCCTATTGCTAAAAAAGTTAATCATTTCAAGCACAGAATTTACAGGTCCCTGATCTGGAATTGACCTAAATGCCACCTCTTTGAGGACTACCTTTCATGATACTAGAAAGAGTAATGTAAGTTTCCAAAAGTATTAAACAGCTATGACAGCTATGAACAACAGTGGCCAGCATGCAAAAATAGTGACACTCATAGCTTGGCAGTAACAAACAGCTCCAAAATTGCTCTTAAGGCTCACTCAACAAGAGGGAAATCATGATGGAATCCAAGCCATCTACCCAGGGACAGTGAAGTCTTTTAATCTTGGAAAATGTCCAACTGTTACCTTATAAAATCATCATAATTTCTACCTGCAATCTAAATATTTGTTTTTACCCAAAGAAAGTTCTCTTTGCCACAGGTAGAGAAACCACTGGAAACAAAAACAGAAAACCAGAACCAATCACAATGTAGAGTTATGAGGCCTGGTACAAATGGATATATCTACACATAACTCCTATACCCAAGGCTCAAGGAACATGGCAAAAGAGGGGAAAGAATGATTATAAAAATCAGATTGATCAATCAAGGAATTTGCTGTGAGACCATGTCTTTTAGTAATATCAGAAGCTACATCCATAAAAATCTCACTAACATGACTGCCTAAAAATGACCTTAACAAAGGTAACAATAAACACAATATAGTGGACTGGAGAAAGGCTAAAGGCACTGAGAAGACTAGGCTGATTCCATGACAGACTTCAAATTGACAATTAAGGAAACTAGACCTAAGAACTGGACTGGACTAGACTGATATGTAAAATAAAAGACTGGGCTTATGATCTGCAAGAGATGAGCTATGCAAACAATTGTTTAGAATAGCAGGAGAGAACAGCTTCGAGAATTGTCTCAAGCAGGAGAGAGAGAGAGAGAGAGAGAGAGAGAGAGAGAGAGAGAGAGAGAGAGAGAGAGAGAGAGAGAGAGAGGGAGAGAGAGAGAGAAGATAAGAGAAGAGGAGAGAGAGGAGAGAGAGACAGAAGAGAGAGAGCTTTCTGGAGATCTCCAATGAAAACAGATAAGAGAGAGAAAAAGCAGATTAGAGAGAAAGAAAGCAGAACAGAGAGAAAGCATGCTGGAAAGCTGCCTCCAGAAGAACATAGGCCACCATCTTGACCCATGACTTGAGTTCCAGTCTTGGTTCTCTGCTCCCAGTCACCCCTTCTCTCAGAACCTCTCTCAGCAAAAGCTGGTCCTTGGCACATTCTTGTACAAGTAGTCCAAGGTTATTTAAAAGAACAGACAGAGAAATCCGTACAGTACACACAGCAAGCTGTGTTCTGTGATTTCTATTTCAGATCCTGCCTCCAGGTTCCTGACATGAATTCTTGCCCTGACTTTTCTCACTGGTGGAGTATGAACTGATATCCATCTATAAGCAGAACTAACCCCTTTCCTAATGGTTTGTTTTTGTTCATGGCACATTATTACAGTAATGTAAGCTGTCTCTAGCTTTATGAATTTTCATTCAAACATTAAAGATAAAGAACTTTGATGAGCCTATAACTCCAAATGACAAAGAAAAAAATCTACTTCCTCTGAAACACATGAAACGTGAGGAGGGAAGGGCTTAGTTTTGAGCCTCTGAGAACTGGGGTTATTTTCCAAAGCATAAAAGCATCTATGCTATTGATGAAATAAATCAATAGAAAAGAGAAAAACATACCTCTAGTTGTTAACAAATTACTTAAGAAACTCTGTGCACTATCAGAATCTTAATTTGAAATTCAAGCAGCACATATTTATTAAAATTACAGATTCCTTCCTATGAACTAAAGTACTGAACGTTTATGATTGTTAGAAAAAGCCAAGGAATACTTAGGGCTAAATATGTGTGTCAAACATTTGGAACAGAAATCTTAGGAGAAATATTTGTTAGATATTCATAAACTTCTGGCCTTCCTACTATTGTTTTATTTTTACCATTACACTTGAGAATCAAAAAAGGAGATTATGTTTTGGGCAATGCTCTTCAATTTAAAAAGAAAATGTTTTTGTTGTCTTGATGATCAAGCCTCTTCAAAACATGAATAAAGAAAAAAAATCTCTTTTAAAACAAGAAAAAATAAATCATTTAATTGCAGGAAAATTTAATATAACTATACCAGCCAAGCCTTGTTTTAAATTATATATTTCTTTTTCATTTCTAAATTCTTTATCTGTCAAAATATTACTGTTATCATATTAATGCTTTTAAATTTTTTAAAAAATCATGGTAGATGCATACTAATGTTTATTTAATTTCTTAATTCATTTTAAGCTCACAGACAGTTTTCTTTTGGAATTCTATTATGTTCTCTTTATCAAAAGAAGACAATAACTATGTTATAGTGTTGGGAGCTGACTTTTAACAGAAAGAGGCTAGAAAGCAGCTATCCATGCCTGTAAGGCACACATGGTATCCACGCCTGCAAGGCTTTCATCATATCCACGAGGGGCGTGGCAAAAGTGTATAAATATTCCAGATTTCCCTTCAATAAAAGAGACTGGATCAGAACCTCTGTCTTGTCTCCATTCCTAGGGTCTCTTCCCCTTATCCTCACTCTCTCTCCCTCTAGACCCTGATCCGAAGACCAGAGAGGCAATTTGGGCCGGTACTGGTGGCACAGGCCAGCAGGGTTTGCTGAAGGAGGCAGTTTGAGCCAGGCAGTGGTGGCTCACGCCTTTAGTCCCAGCACTTGGGAGGCCAAGCCAGGCAGACCCGAGCAAGCCTCAACATTTTTTGTTATAGTAACTATTCAGGCATTGTTAAGTCTTTTGTCTCAAGCCAGGTAGAGAGGAGCTGCTTGCAACATTATAGATTTTGGATATGATCTTGAAATTTCTTGGCCTGTGTCAAAGTTGTGTATAGTTAACATATTAGTATCCTAACCTTTTTTTTACTAGCTATTTGTTTAGAAAGAAAGCAGTAGTGAACCATTTACATGTAAAAATGTAAGTAAACCAGTTTACATTAGGTTTAGCTTAAAACACTCCAGTCTTCTTAGGCTGATATGAAAATCTTGGCATGGTCCTCCAGACTAAGTAATCTGCATGATGTTGTCCCTACGTATACTTCTGTTCCCACCGACTTCCAGAATAGTTTTTCAAATGCTAGTACTATGCCATGGATTCATACATTATTCTTACTTTCACTTCCAACTTCTCATGCCTGGATCTTTCAAATGTTTGTGGTTTTTGACCAAATATTTTCTCCCAATGAGAAGTCTTCCTCTACCTTCTACCAATAATATATCAGTTTAAATATATTCTTCTGCTTTGTCTTTTGTATTTCATGTACATACATACCATAATTTTTTATTCTTTTTTTGTAACAATTTTGAGAGTTGAGTCTCTCAGCATTGTCCTGGCTATCATAGATCTAACTAACTTTGTAGACTAGACTGGCCTTGAATTCATAGAAGTTCACCTACCTCTGCCTCCAAAGTACAGCAATGAAAAATCTCAGAAACCATTCTAGACCTGCTGTCATTTCTTACTTTATCATTTGTAGTCAATATTTTATATCTAGAATGGAAATTTACTGCTAGCAAGTGATATATTCACAATGCCTAGAAGAATGATAGAACTGTGGAATTAGTGAAGTAATACTGTCTCCTGCGACCCTAATATACAATATTACAAATGCAATTTGAATCTCTTCTTCCCCTATGCCATTCACATAGGTATCCACATACCTTTCACAGACTCTGCAACATCATTGTCAAACAGCTAATCTTGAATTAAAGATCAAAGAATCTTCTGCAATTAAAACGACTTCCATAATACTTTTATAACTGTACACTTGTGCTGTCCATTATTATAGAAACGGTCACTCTTACATATGATTTGGGAAGACGGGTTACTGTATGAAATGTGCTTGCTGTCTTGACATCAATAAGAATCCTCTATGCTCATCTAATGGCAAGATTTGGCCATGTGTGGTTAGTTGATTACAACAAACACATGGGGAACGTGACTGAGAATGCTTGAATACTGAAACCAGATCATTTCCTTTCAAACTGAGAGGCTAGCACTCAGTTTATTAACCTAAGGGTTTCCTTTACATTAAAAACAACTTTACCACTCAGATATCCTTAGCTAAAATATTCATTTTGCTTATTAAAGGCTACAAAATCAAACATCCTGCTATTTATAAAGAAAATCATTTAAAAATATTCTGCATACTTTGTAAAATTCTATTTTAAAATATCATATGGACTTCACAGATTTGTACATATTCTGTTTGTAGGAATGAGGTCTTTTAACTCTTTTTCTCCATCAAACCATCTTTTTCCTGGAATATGGCGGACAAGGAACATGGATATTGCACTCATGCGTATTATGATTAAACAATTAAGGATGTCAGACCAGAATATGATTTATAGCAGAAATGAGGCTGATCAAGTTATGTATTCACAATGCCTAGAAACCTGATAGGGTTGTGGAATGAACTAAATAAACTAATAATAACTTTTGTAACATTAACATACCACTTTACAAACACTATTTGAAGCTCCCCTTCTCTCTGTACAAATCTATCACTCTTCTAGGAATGCATCACATGCCCCATGGAAGACCCTCAACTCACGTATATGAGCTTCTGGTTTTCAGATCAGTCTCATCAACTACCAATCTCTCATCAAATCTAATGTTAGAAAATGTTTAGTTAGAAATGTTTAGTTAGAAAAAAAATTCTAACTAAAGAAATAAATATGCTATGATTTTAAATATGATTGAATAGTAAAATACAATATATATCTAGATTGCAAATGATTAAAAGTTTAAAAACCTATACATGTTGAAAATAAGAACAGTATACTTGTAGTTTCTGCTTAATGATCTAATATAAACCAGAAAGTTGAGTAATTTGGGCATATATGTGGGAGTAGTATAAGTAGATCTTATGGTAGATTTGCTTTCAGTTCTTTGAGGATTCTCCATATTGATTTTGATAGTGGCTGTACCTCTTTGCACTCCTACCAACAGTAAATCACAGTTCCCAATTCCACAATCTCACCACCATTTGTTCACAATTGTTTTGTTGAACAAAGCCATTCTGAATGGGCTAAGACGAAATTTCAAAGTTGCTTTAATTGATATTTCTCCAATATGTTAAATATGCTGAAATATTTAGATAATTTTTGGTCATTTAATTGACTGCAATTTTTTAAACTATGGTATATTATAATCACTTTCCACACCCTCATCTCCTCCCAGACTCTCTTGACTCCACACTCATTAAATTCTATGCCTCCTTTCTCTCTGCCTAGGGGGAAAATAAAATATATCAATAAAATATAATAAAACAAAGTGAGAGGAGAGCATGAGGAACATATACACATGCAGAGGTAAACACACACACACACATACACACACACACACACATGCACACGCAAGCATGGGCACTCACACACACACACCGCAAGAACACAAAATTGGAAATATATAAGCAAAGGACAAAGTTTAAAAAAGCTCAAACAAAGCATCATGTGACAAGATATTTCTAATGATACTACTGAGTTTGTTTTTGCTTGACATCTATTACTGGATATGAGGGTACCCTTGGGTGTGACCTATTTACACGGTGTTTCCTTGAAGAAAACTAATTTTCCTTTACAAGTAGTTGTAAAAAATAGCTTCTGAGTTAGTGATGGGACCCTGTGTTCCATTTCAGGGGTAAGACTCCATGTGGCTTGAACCTGTATAGTTCGTTTATATGCTGCCCCAGTTTCTGTGAGTTCATATGTATCACAGTCTTTTTGTACCTGGAGGGCAACAGGTATTTTTTTTTGTTTTTGTTTTTTGTTGTTGTGAAGACCCCCAAAGTCGGGAGACCCTTACTCAAGTCTCAGGAAGTCATGGCCACCCACAAACTCGCAAGACACCATACTTGGATGCAATCAGCAGAGGTTTATTAGGGAAGAGAGCTGGCAGCCAACAGTCAAACTGCTCACTCTCGCAGGAGTGGAGTTTAACAAAGCCAGTCAGTCTGAGGAGGGTTTTTAAAGGGGTAAACCACAAACCAGGGGAGTGGGAAGGGGGGTGAGGTGTTGTCAAGAATACATAATATAAAAATAGTGGAACATTTCAGAGGAACCCACCCCTAATGATTTAGAGTCATGTGAAAATTACTCTGCAAACACATTCTTCTCAAGAATGTAGTTATACCATGTCAGTGTGCCCTACCCTGTCATTTACCAACTATTTCAGGTTAACTATTTCTCACTTGCTCCAGATACAACCCCACCTAGATGACTTGCATCTTTTTTTGTGGTCAGGAATGTGTCTTCCTGCTTTGGGCTGTTCCCACTCTCAAGTGGGTCTTCTTCCCTGAGACTTGAGAAATGTTAATACTCTTCCCGGGATGTATCCCAGGGAAGTGAAGGCCTGAAATCTTACATTCAGTTCCACCTTCTGGAACCTGTAATCTTTTGCTCAGGACTAGGATAAAGAAAAAAAAAACTGTGTATATTTCATAAAATGGTCTTTATAATTTTTCACTTTACAGTTTTTATTTGTGTGTGTGTGTGTGTGTGTGTGTGTGTGTGTGTGTGTGTGTGTGTCTTCCATTCCTACTAACTCTGGCCTCTTCAAAAAGTCTCCCGAAAATCTAGGCTTCATTTTCACAGGTTTGTGCAATTAAATCTCAGGGTCTCTATAATGGGACTCCTGTGCTGTACACCTAGCCTCAATGGCACTACTTAACCTCATTGGAAGATTCCACAACCCCTAATTATGAGTCTTTCATGACTCTAAAGCCAGAGCCATCTGGATAAAGCTGCTAAATTCAAATGCCAGCATAGGATGTAGCATAGCCCCATTGAATCACATTTGCATAAGATTTCCTTTGTGGTTGCTTTTTAGGTGCAGAAAAATCACTCAGGCTTTCTCTTTTTACAAGTTTGAATTTAACTGGGTGTGGTCTATCCCTGAGGGCACTTCTTCCTTCATTCCATTTTAAATCAATTCCTTTTATATATCAGAGAATTTCCTTTAGATTCAAACTTATATCCAGCCAAGAAGCTCCTTAAGACAGAAAATAAAACATTTCAAAATAGATTCAGGACAACCCTTTATTTTGTTACCAAATGTACATTTTATGTGAGGGGGATTGGGGGGACATTGACCTGATTGCTCTTTTTCATTGAAGACTTGTGTAAGAGTGATTACTAATAACCATGCAACAAACTCAATATTAGGCTGTCTTAAAAGTAGTCGCTGCTAAGAAAATTAATCTACTGATTTTCAATTTAGCCTTCAGCAAATTTTTATGATTGGGGAAGAAAGCAGCTATATTAATTTCCAAAATATACCAGAGGGATCTCTGGCTCATTATGGATACTGCTACCTGCTGAATCCTCTTGAAATGAGCCTCTATACTCCACATTTTACTCAGCACTACTCTCTTCCATGTTTTTATAAGAAGAACCTGTTAAGTCCCACTTATACAGTTCAACCAGTTTTCTTAGCCCAAAGTCCTAGTCTTTGACATTCCACTGGAAAAGAAACAAACAAACAAACAAACAAAAAACAAAAAAACAGTACAGTCAGGCCTGTCACAGCAATAGACTTCTCCCTGGTACTAACTTCTATCTTAATATTTGTATTGCTGTGACGAAAACAACATGACCAAGAAGACTAACTACTTCTAAAAGAAAGTGAGCATTCAGTTTCAGAAGATTAGCATCTATGATGGAGGGGTGAAGGAACAAGGTTAACTGGCTGGAGCAGCAGCTGAGAGCTCACATCTTGGTATACAAGTAGGAAATAGAGAAAACTAGTAGGGAAAGTATTAGGCTTTTGAAACCTCAAAGATTGATCCCAATGATACAAATATAGCCTCTGGGGGTCATTCTCATTCACCCACTACAACTAACATTGGTAATCATGTTTTCATTTATATGTTGTATTTTCTTTTTTTTGGACATTTTCCAGAGAAAATGTGTTATGTTAGCAATCCCACCCTTAAAATGAGAATGGCAAATAATCTATGTCCATTGATTTATAAATGTCCCTGATTACTTTCTAATATTTTCTAAATTGCTTGTTTCCTTTTAACTTTCCATATATGTTCAGTTTTGTTCTTTCAAACCTGAGACCTCTATACGATGTTTTCATCTTCTTTCTTCAAAGTTCCAACATTTATGTCTCCAAAGTATATATTTGTATATTTTATTTTCTTAAATAATGTGAAAATATATTGATTAATTTGTTTTGTGTCCACATGTATGCTCATCAGTGTGTATATCAATCCTGTAAGATGTTGTGTACATAAATTCTTTTGGAGTTCATAAATCCAGTCAGACCCAAAATTTGTAAAGCAAGCTAAGCTCTGAGTGTTTTTTCTGAAAACAAAATGACCAAATTCGGCAAAATTATAGTGCATGAGAATCCTGCTGCGCAGTGCACAAGATATTTTTCTCAGACACAGGGGATTATCAGAAATAGGGTCATTGGAATTGTTCTGAAATCACAATCCTAGTTCTCCCAACAGTTAGCATACCTAATCAATCTCTCTTAATTTATATAGAATGAGAAGAAAACAAAAGACGTAGGATTGTAATAATTTGAATACCACTCTAACACCAAAAAGAGAATTCAATTGTAGATTTAAATGTATATATGCATACAAGTTTTACCATCCTACTTTCTTTAAGTATTACTGTGACAACAAGGTATTACAAATAGGCTGACCAATAAAACAGGAAAATATTGAGAATAATTTATGCATCCTCTTTAAACTATATAAAAAGTCTTTGTATGAAAAAATATTTGGTTAGTTACTATATATTTATTTTAAAATATATTGTTATTGTTTATGTGTGAATGTGTGTGCCCACATGACTAAATTCAATATAAGTGCAGTTGCCCATGGAAGACAGAGGGGAGTATTGGACCCTTGGGAACTAGAGTTGCAGGCATTGTGAGTCACCTATTGTGATGCTGCTAATGTGAATTCCTGACTTGAGTTTACTGGGAGAGTACCCATTGTTCTTAACTACTGAACTATCTCTCTAACTCTAATTATTAAATATATAAAACATTTTTGTGAAAGAAGTACTAGTCATAGCTTACTATGATAGTAGATGAAAAAAATCTATTTGAGAAGACAAGTAAGAGTTACAGTTTAAACAGGTTGAAATTTACATAATTTTATTATAACCAAATGAATATATATAAAAAGCACATACTGGCTCATTATAAGATCCAGGACTGTGAAAATATACTAGTTCATTTATATTGGGTAAATAAAGTCATGAATTGAAAGAATAAAGATTATATGATGCATCAATGTCAAAAATTAATAAAAAATAATTTAGAGAACTACTCAAATCTAAGAGCAAAAACAGAGAAATGTTATACTGTCTAGTAAATAACTGGGAATACAGAAGTAGTAGTTTAAAAAAATCATTAGTTGTGATCAATGAAAGAAATTAAGCAAGAAGAATATAGATGAAAAGTAGTGGTTAATGATCTTAAATTTTAATGAAATATTCTAGACAACAAAGAATAGATAAAGTAGAAATGGATTTGTCATTCATGACTTTGAAGAACTGGATTTCTTTACAATGCCTGAAACAGAGTAGTGTGTTTAGTAAGTTAAAAATTAAAGAAAATGAAAAATAAGAAGACAGAAGAGTAAACTGAAATCATTAAAAGAATGGGAATATATGAAAGAACTGTACAACCTCCAGTAACATTGCTAGTGGACAAGGGAGACTTCAGCATTCTAAACCAGGAGAGTAATTGATAGAGGAAAGAGGACAAAATTATGGACTTGACAGTCAGTTTAAATGTTAATGGAGAGTTCCTGTTTGTGTAGGAACAGCTGGTGACAGGAACTCAGGATATGTCAATTTTAACTATCACCCCTGGGCAGATGAGTCCCAAATACTCTTTCTTCACTTGACCTGTTCCCTGAACTCTAGTTTGGTGGGTGGGCTTGTCACTCAGGCAGGCATCAAGAATGCAGCAACCATGATCCAACCCAACTCATTGTCCTATTATTAGTCTACAGACAGACATCTATTTCTGTCTGACAATTTGTCTCTGTTAGCTTCATGATACCACCACTTTTCTTTTTCCACTTCCTTTCCCAAAATATACTACTTAAAACATTGACAATAACATTGCATGTGATTTGAAACCTAGAACGTAGAAGAGAAAAAGAATATGTCAGATGGGTAAACAAACAAGTAGATTGATGGCAAGTGGGTAGATGTATAAATGTTGGATGGCAGAAATTAATCATCACGTACCATCTACCAAGTACTATTGTAGTTTCTTCTTATAGTGACAATTACAAGTAGAAAATTTTCTGCTTTTATTTTGTGATCAGATATAGACAAAGCAAATTTACTCTATGCCCAATTGAAATGTGTTCTAAAAGTATGAGCAAAAACTAATGAGAAGACTGAGAGTGGACTATTGAAATGATTTTAAACAGTTAACCAGAAAATGGTTTGATAACTACTGGACATGTGGTCAGAATATAAACAAATGAAATAAAATACAAACTGCATATATTTGCAGGAATAATTTTGCAAGTAGAGAAAAAACATTTGTTTAAAATCTTACTTAACACCTGTTTAAAATAGTTACTTTTTCTGATAGACAGATGAAATATGAAACAATTAAAGACAAGATCATGGGACATCTCCATTGATTATGATGAAAAGTGATATATTTTGCAAATAAACATGGAGAATACCTAATCAAATTTTATATTAAATTTTATATAAGGTGTATAGTGAGTAAATGTCGGCCTGACATGAGGTCTAATCTCTATTCCACCTTCACCCTTCAGTCACCCTTCAGGTGGGTGTAATAAACAGGCCACAGGCCCTAGAGCGATTTACATACTAATGAGGTACTGGAAGGCCAGAGGGTGGAGCTGATTAAGCATTCCTTCCCAGCCCCTCACCCCTTTTCCCCTCCCTATTTAACTCAGGTCCGCCCTGGGTTTTGGGAGCGCACATCCAGATCCATCCACCATCTGCCATACCAATAAACCAGTTTTGGAAACCCTCATGTGTTGGGGCCATGCTGTAAGGATCCATGGAGTCACAGCAGAAGCCTTTAGTGAACAGTCAGGCCTGACTTCCAGCTGGAGGAACCCAGAGCACTCTCAGCCAACTATACACAGCATGGCGTGAGAGACCCTGCTGTTCCCCAGCAGTATATTTTTTTCCTACAAGCGAACCTTTGCAATTCAAATTAATTGCAGAGTTCTTTTTTTAATGTTTGAAATGATATAATTATATTATTTTGCCTTTTATCTTCTTCCTTCTCACTTCTCCAGGGTACATACTCCCTCACTGTCTCTCAAATGTTCCTCTCTTCTTTTCTTTAATTCTTTCATTAATACATCATCAAAAGCATATAAATATTATCTGCACAGACAAGTCACATATTTTGAACAATTTTCTGTCTACTTGAAACTTTCATTCAACCTGATGTCTCACATTTATGAAAACCCTGCCATAGTGGTATGGTGGACTTTTCATTGAAGTGAGAAGATGTACTAGTGTGTTTTGAAAAACAAACCCAATAATTTTCTATAGAATATAGATCATAAACTAAGAAGATCCATGAATTCATGAGCTTGGCTGGAGGGTGAAGGTTACAGTTAGTTCAAGGTATCCTGGTGGCTTTCCAGAGAGAAGGGGGAAGGGTAATCTGTCATGGTAATGCTAAGCATCCAATAGAGACACACACACCTTTGTGGTTACCAACAACAATCTTAATCAACAAGAAGGAAGTAATGCCTAGTAATTGAAACCTGTCTAACTACTCATTGGCAAAGGAAGAGGTTCTCCTCTAACCTATAACCACTAATTATGAAACAAACATAATCCTTAACAACAATCTTAAATATTATTCTTTTTACCAATAGAAAACAACAGTGTTCATCCCTCATCAAAGAAATCTGTCTTTGCAACAAATAAACACCACGAAAATCACCGTTCATTTTTAAGGCCAGTGTGTAATCATCTCTAGTAATCACAGAGCGCTACAGCTACCAGCTCATCTAACTTTATCCACAGTTACGATTCCCTCTAAACTCTGTGCTTATTTCAGGTAGCTCTTTATTTTGACATCAGGTCTTGAAAACCAGTAAATTACTTAATGTTAGTAATACCTAACTTTTTCATGACAATCTACCTAAATGAATTATATAACATGCAGTTGTTTCACCAGCCACCTTTATTATGTGTAGCACTCCTTAGTCAGAGCAGTGATTCATTTATTGTAGTATAGAAATATTCTTCTGGATCGATCACTACTAAGACCACTTTTAGTTCGGGAATAATATAACTAATATGGCCTTGAACATTCACGCACAAGTTTTATGCAGGAATATATCTTTGAATTTTCATAAGCATATTATTTCGAAGATTCTGTGTTGTGCTAAATTTATGTCAAGATTTTGATAGTCGATCAATATCCAAGTAGAAATTTTAAATAGATATATATTAGAGAGGTCTAGAAGTCAGAAAATAGATAAAGAAAAATCAAAATTTAATATTTCAGGCATAATTTTAGTCACTGGACTAGATTACTTTCCATTATTTAATATATTTATAAAAGGAAGAGGTCTGCATATTAATTTGTTAGACCTAAGAATTTAAAGACTAGATGAGAATAAAGCAAATAAAGAAAAGGTCAAGGCAGCCACTCTGTCCTGTGCATTGAATCATCTTCACTAATTCCCAGGCTCAGACTAAGGCACTGGCAACATGGTAACAACCTGATAATTCTTTCAGCTTAGTGCCTTAGGGGTTTTCTCCAAAGTAGTGAACACCACTAGGCCCTTGTGGTATATACAGTCACTGACCCCACAGGCAATCATCCATAATGAGAAGATGGGACTCAGTATTACAAATGCCCTTTAGCAAGATTATTCTGAGATTGAGTTAACACATAAACTTTATTGGTCATTTTGCTAAAAATAAATTCAGAACAATAAAAAAAACTAAAGGACAAAGGAGAGAAAAGGAGAAGAAGCAAGCGAGGTTGATGTTGGTCTCTTTTCAGCAGTCTTCTTCAAGTCAGGTAAGTACGGTGCTTAAAAGGCAGGCTAAGACTAGAGAGAGTTCATTGGTAAGATTTGTTTGTAAAGTGGAGGATAAATGCACTGTGTACCAGTAACATAAAGAAATATTAAAGATACAAAGACAGACAGGTGAAGAAATGATGGGGAGATAAATTTGAATATATGAGAGGTAGTCAAAGAAGATTTTCCTTGTGAGTATATTTTTATTTTATCAATTTAACACGGGAATACCAAGAGTCATATACAAATGAACGTATTGACTGTGAATATATTAGTAAGTTCAGTAGTAAAAATGTGTTTTATCCTTATCATAGACATATAATAAACAGAATAAATTCCCTCCTGTGCATCTACATAATTGATATTCCACATGAAATTGATGCTACCTTTATTGAATTATGCAGGTTTTATAATAACTTATTCCATGTTAAGCAGGCCTTGGTACCACATTTGTTTTTTCACAATACTAATCCAACAGGTAGATATCTTTATCCAGCCATTAAGACCAAGAAAAGGAAGTATTTACACATTAAAACAAAACAGAATTATTTAGAGTAAGGACAGCCTTAATAGTCATTATTTTTTACCAAATTATTTCTACACTTGATCTTAGCCAAAAGGCCGAGAAGCAATTATTTCTAAATTGAGACAAAATGCAATTTTTGTCATGAGTTTATCTATTTTATTTATTTTGTGACAATGCTATCTCTGCTAATTATTATTAATTATTCCATTTGTTTACAGATCAAATGATAACCCACTTCTCAGTTACATCTCCACAAATCCCCCATCCTACATCCACCCTCTCCCGCTCCCCTTTGCCTTCATGAGAGTGGTTCCCTACCCACCCACCCTCTCCCGCCCCACTGCTCTATCATCCCCCTACACTGGGGCATCAAACCTTCACAGGACCAAGTCTTCCCTCCCGTTGCTTTCAGGCAAGGCCAACCTCTGCTATACATGTATCTAGAGCCATGAATCCCTCCCTGTACACTCCTTGGCTGGTGGTCTAGTCTCTTGGAGCACTGGGTGGTCTAGACTGCCTATGTTGTTCTTCCTATGGGGTTGCAATCCCCCTCAGCCTCTCCACTTCTTCTGCTAGCTCCCCCACGGGATCCCTGAGCTCAGTCTGATGGTTGGCTTCAAGCATCCACATCTGCATTGGTCACTTGCTGGCCGGACCTCCCAAGGAGCAGCCACACCAGGTTCTGGTCAGCCAGCACCTCTTGACCAAAGCAACAGTGTTGGGTTTTGTGTCTGCAGGCAGGATGAATCCCCAGGTGGGGCAGTCTCCCGACGGCCCTTCCTTCCATCTCTGTTCCATATTTTGTCCCCTTTCTTTCTCTGGACAGGAACATTTCTGAGTTAAAAACTTTGAGATGGGTGGGTACCCCCATCCCTGAACTGGCGGCTGTGCCTATCTGCTTGCAGTGGCCTCTACAGGTTCTAACTCCCTCTTCTCTGCTTGCTCATTTTGGCTAAAATCCCCATTGGGTCCTCAAGTTATTTACTTTAAAATGTTATTTTATACCTGAATCTTTTGTATTATACACACACACACACACACAGAGAGAGAGAGAGAGAGAGAGAGAGAGAGAGAGAGAGAGAGAGAGAGAGAGAGAGGGAGGAGAGAGAGAGAGAGAGAGAGAGAGAGAGAGAGAGAGAGAGAGGAGAGAGAGAGAGAGAATCTCAAGATGATCAAATAGGAAGTAAAACTTTACCAAAAAAAGAAAAATTCATTTAAAGTCATGATTAGACTCTAATAGGTGTCAGTAATAAAAATGAGTTATAGTGTTTGTCCCTAAAGGCCAAATAAACAACTTCCACTCAGTATTAATTCAAAACTATAAGGAAAATGTAGAATGGTACATGGTAATATACAGGAGTATTTACTAAGACAATGACAGTATTCCCATGAACACGTTTTAATACTTAAAGAGGATGACCAGAGGGACCACCTGCGCAAAGGATGGGAAAGGACAGCACTTCATGTAGATTTAATTTTATTCTTGTACAGGTGGCTGTATGAAAATCTTTCAAGTTCTACCTATGGAGTCTGTTGTGAGCTATGATTATTTAAACAAACATCAAGAAAGATAAACTCAAGATGAATGGTGTAAGACTTCGACCTTCTGCTTCTCCTTTACTTTTAGATGACTTTGAAAAAGAAAAACATGTTTTCTTAATGTGAAAGAAAAAAGAACTCGCTCATTAGCCCTAAATATTGCTTCTTTAAAATTTGTAAACATATACAACTGACAGTTCATGGAAAATTCATACTTATTGTTATTTTGCAAATTTCCCTACAGAGAGAGAAGTCCTTATGGACCTGCCAGATAACTTCAAGGAGAATACATATGAGAGAACAGTAGGGAGGGAAACAAGGTGGGCAAAGGCATTAAATGACAGCAAAGCTACAGAGTGGAGGGAAAATTATATTCCTGGAAAACTGTTGACTTATAGTTTGTTTCTGAAATGCTAACTATAGTACTCATCTAAAAGGTGATAGAAGTAAATTTAAAATGTAGACTGAAATTTGTTCACATACTTATATACATATTCTGTATAATTTTTTGTGTTTATAAACCTCTAAAAAGTGATAACAGGAAAAAAATTGTTGCTATTTTATTTATTCTATAATGTTTGGTTTTGTTTGAACAAAATTTACAATTCTTCTGTGCAATCTGTCTGTCCTAGAACTCACTTCATAGTTCAGGCTGAGATAGAGCTTATTCTGAGTCTTGTGGCTCTGTCTTCTGAGCATTGGGTTTACACATTGGCACCACTCTAGCTGACAATGGACCTCTTTCTTCTTTCTGTTCATTTTTGTTGCTAGATTTTGTATATGAGAACTATATTTACATCATTCTCTCTCTCTTTCCTCCTCATGGCTTTATCCATGTCTCTCTCCTCAAAATTATGGCTCCCTATTCTTTAATTTAATGATTACATACAAATATTTGAGTATAAATTTACTAAGATAACTGAGTTCTTATTTACTCTGGCTCATAGTGTTTAACGCTGTCCTCTAAATTTTGGCTAAGCTATGAAGGGGCTGGACAAGCCTGACTTTCCCTCTACCAGCAGCCATTAGTTGCTTCTAGTTAGTCTGTTAGTCATGAAGCCTTGTGAGAATTCCCACCCATGTTATCATGTCATTCAATGTTATTTTTAGGAAGTTTTTAGGCAAACAGATTGTTGAAATTTCCTTGTCATATACAGAATAGTAGACCTATTTATTTATTTATTTATTTATTTATCTATTTATTTATTTATTTAATCTTATTGTGTGTGCATAGCTACTTTGTCTGCATGTATGTGCAGTGCTCATGAAGGTCAGTAGAGGGCACTAAATTTCCGGGGACAGGAGTTACAGGGTCTGCTGCCTTGTAGGTGCTGGGAATCATGCCTGGGTCCTCTGGAAAAGCAGCCAATGCTCTAGCAATTAGGCCATCTCTCCAGCCCGTGTCCTCTGCTTCTTAAAGGCTTTGAGTACCAACCACGTCAATCTCCACAGGTGTTTCACTCCCACCAGCACTGGATAACAGCTCTCTTTTCCTGAATCCTCACTAGCAAGGCCCGTCATGTGTTTTATTGAACTTGTCCACTCTGACTGGAGTAAATAAAATCTCAGAGTTATTTAAATTTACTTCTTTCTGATGGTGAAGGATGTTGAACAGTTTTATTAGTGTTCTCAGGCATGTGTTTCATTATTTAAGAACACTCTTGTCCGTTCTACATCCCATTTTTAATTGTGGAATTTTATTGATGTTCAGCTTTTTTAGTTCTTTATGTATTCAAGGTACTAACACATTCAATGTTTTTTTTCTGTACATTCATTTGCCTACTTTTTCCTGAAAAGTAATAATAAAACTGGTTTTTTTTTTTTACAAAAATACAAACAAATTTTTTAAAAGGAAAATATTATTTTATGGAATATGTCTGAAACTGCTAAAAGTTGTGGATGTTTAATAGTCTTATAGGCCTAAGTTTACCTGATACTACTAGATTTCACCACAAACCAAATTTGTAGCTTTGAAAAATGTGTTTTACATTACTTTTATATGCCATAAATTCTCTGTGCACTTGAAATAGCTAAGAGACATATTTTATTTACAAGTTTTGTAATTTATGACTATACTACCCTCAGAATTCAAGTAAGAATCAAATCTTTTGTTGTGATGTGGAAATTTTCAGTCAATTTTAAGTGGCATGGTTCTTCCAAAGGATAAAATGGTTTGGTGGTTTAAAGCACAATCTAGAACATCTAGTTGCAAAATTAAATGGTCCAACTTTGGGGTTTCATTTCTTTTTAGCTCTTGTTGTGTCTGTTTTCTGTCCAAGATTCCCTGTGCTGCTGGTTAACCTATGCACATAGGTCAGAAGGCTGGAAACCATGAGCCTCTGGCTTCCTGTAACAAGACTGTCAGCACTTTGGTATATAATTCACCATAAATGCCATAGATCACTAAATGCCCCAATGCTAGGACCAGCAGCTTGTTATTACGACAACAGCTATGTTTTAAGGACAAAATGTTTTTGTGATATTTACCTTAATGTATCAGTGTTGCATGTTAATACATATCTGAGAAGAACTCAGTTTTAACCAGTGGTAGACTGCTGAGGATATAAGGGTGGGGAAAGCTACGGAGTGGATTTCATTTAATTATTCTTACTTAAAGTTTATACTACAATTCCCTTTTGTCTTTTGGGTTTTTTTTATATCAAGATAAAGTACTATAAAATTTCTGGTTTACTTATATAAGAAGAATAAAAATAAAATTAAATTAAAAACAAATAATTAAAATGTACCAGTATGAATTAGATACAAGTCATTTAAATCCCCTAAAATTGTAAGCAATATGGGTAAGTTTCTATTCTATAGCTACATATTACAATATGTAGCTAACAATGCCATCGCAGAAAAAATGAAGTAATAGATTATATTCTACTATATATCCAAATTTGGTTGTGGGCCTAATTTTAATAATTTATTCATTAATATGTCCAATTTCTCTATTGATGAAACATTATACTGAACAACTTCTGGCAAGAGTTGTCACCTATTATTAAAAAAATATATTGAGCTGGAGAGATGTCTCAGCAGTTAAGAGCCCTGTCTTCTCTTCTAGAGGTCCTGACTTCAATTCTCAGCAACCATGTGGTGGCTCACAACCAATTATACTGCGATCTGATGCCCTCTTCTGGTATGCAGGTGTACATACAGATAGGTGTACATACACAAATGCATAAATCTTTAAAAAAAACAGCATAACTTGAATGAAATCAAATTCTCCTACAAAATTAAAGAATAAACATGGTGTTAATCAAAGAAGTCCATGGCTTTTCAAAATACACTTTCACAAAATGCTGTCATCAACAAAAAGCTTTGGGAATAAAGCAGGCAGCCACATGGCTATGTTAAAGTTAACAACAATGAAGACAGAAACCTTCTTCACTCTGAAGATAGAAAATAAGAAAAAACTGTAATGCTGACCTGGTAGAAGTGCAATACTGAATGAAGTCGGAGAGGATGAGCTTACCATGGTCCTGCTACAGGTGACACATGGGTTTGGTGAAGGGTGCTGATGAGAGGCAGTGTGGACTTTCCTCTACAAATGTGCTTATGGGAACAACAGCTGTGCTAAAACTCAAAGTTCCAGCAAGCATCTTCTCTAATGATTTTCCCTCGCAGAAGACAAAGCAGCAAATAAAACTCTTAAATTTTTAAACTTATCTTTGATCTGTAAAGGAGACTTGTGAACCACCTACAAGTAGCAGCAAGTTTGGGAGAATTAAGACATCCACCTAGAAATAAATTCAGCTGCTTGTGATAGAAGGCCCATGCTTTCTAGTGGTGTGTGCAGTTTGATCCTTTGCCGAAAGAGTTTCGAGGTCATCACAGTAGAGTTAGTGTAGCAATAACAGAAATTAGCACGAGTCTCGAATGCTGTACAGTCTTTCAGTTAGAGGAAAACTGAAAAGGAGAGGTTAAGAGCATGAATTTAGAGTTCAGCTGCACTTCCTAATTATTTAATTTTTAACATGCCATTTCATCTCTGCATTTTTCTATTTCTGTATCTGTGTACAGATTTATAATTGCCTATCATAAATTACTTTAATGGAAACTGCTAATTGGAAGCCTAGGTAGTAATTTGTAATAACCACTCAAAGTATTAGTTGCTAGCATTTAAAGAGTATTTCTGGAATTATGATACTATCTTAACTGATCGCTTTCTAAGAAAGATACTAATTATAAAAATGCAACGTCACAACACAAGCCCAGGTGGTTGGTTTCTGGTACTCTTAGAAGATAGATGGAGATGAGGACCCTGGAGTCATTATGTTATTTGCTTGCCATAGAGTAAAATAAATACACATGTGCAAGGTGGAAGAGTAAACTTTCCTACACAGAACAATGCGATGCTAACTCCTGGCTATTAGTGCTCACAGTCTTCCTTACTGCTACCACATTTGTGTTGGAGCTGTGTACAGGCTAGTACTTGCTCAAATGATGCAGCTTCATTGATGGAGATTTATGTCAGATAGGCTAATGGACTCTGTTACAAGTTTCTGAAAAGCATGAACTTTGTTCTGATCCTGGTTAAAAGCAAACTGTGGAGTTTATCACTCAGGAAATAAAAGAAAACTAATATCCGGGGGTGGGGTGGGGGGACATTTTCTGCCTTGTGTCACCTGAGAATTTACCCAATTAAAAAAGTCTTCTAGTAGATATTCTCAGTTACCTTACACTTTAAGAAAAACATTTATTTTACTCTGTAGATCTTGTGGCTCCTTCAGTCCTTCCCATCACTCTTCTATAAGACTCCTTGAGCTCTGCCTGTTGTTTGGCTGTGGGTCTCTGCATATATTTCTGTCCACTGTCCACTAATGGATGAAGCCTCTTAGAAGACAATTATGTTAGGCTCCTTTCTGCAAGCATAGCAGAGTATCATGGGCCAGTCATTGATTGGTCATTCCCTCAATCTCTGTTCGATCCTTATTCTTGCATTTCTTGTAGACAGGACAAATTTTGGGTGAAGAGTTTTGTGGGTGAGTTGGCATGCGCCTCCCTCCACAGGAAGTCCCTCATGACTCTACAGGTCGTGGGCAGCCTCTTCAGAATCCATATCTTCGACTGGTAGAGGTCTCAGCTAGGGTCACCCCCATAGATTCCCAGAGATGCCCCTCCCCACTGCCCACTGATATCTCCCTTTTCTTCTTCTTCTTCTTCTTCTTCTTCTTCTTCTTCTTCTTCTTCTTCTTCTTCTTCTTCTTCTTCTTCTTCCCCTTCCCCTTCCCCTTCCCCTTCCCCTTCCCCTTCCCCTTCCTTCCCCTTCCCCTTCCCCTTCCCCTTCCCCTTCCTTCCCCTTCCCCTTCCTTCCCCTTCCCCT
>JANHMN010000014.1:4116309-4139314 GCA_030674055.1 Rhabdomys pumilio | reverse complement strand
ATCTCTGTCTTAGGGTTTCCATTGCTGAGGAGAAACACATGACTAAAGTAACTCTTTTAAGGGAGAGAATTTAATTGGGACTGGCTTTATAGGTTCAGAGGCTCAGTCCATTATTATAGTGGCAGAAAGCATGGCAATGTCCAGGCAGACAGGATACAGGAGAAGTTTTACATCTTCATCTGAAGGCAGTCAGAAGACTGATGTCATGATTTGTATATGTTTGGCTCAGGGAGTGGCACTATTTGAAGGTGTGCCCTTGTTGGAGTGGGTGTGTCTCTGGGTGTGGGCATTAAGACCCAACTCATAGCTACTTGGAAGTGATTCTTCCAGTAGAAACCTTCAGATAAAGATGTTGAACTCTCAGCTCTGCCTGCACCATATCTTCCTTGATGCTCCCATGTTCCTACTTTGGTGATAATGGACTGAACCTCCAAACCTGTAAGTCAGCCCCAGTTAAATGTTGTCCTTGTAAGAGATCCCTTGGTCCATGGTGTTTGTTCATAGCAGTAAAACCCTAACTAAGACAACGGACATCCTCAGGCAGCTAGTATGAGGTTCTCTTCTGAAAAGGGTAGAGCTGGAGCATAGGAGACCTTCAAAGCCCACCCACACAGTGACACACTTTCCCCAACAAGCTCACACCTACTAACAGTACCACTCCCTATGGGTCAAGCATATTCAATCCACCACAAATCCCTTAACAATTAGAGTAGGGGTTGTCTCTGACTCTGATGACTGCCTTTGGATCGTCTCACCACAGTGAGCTACCTTGTCTGACTTGTCTGACTTCAGTGTGAGAGAATGCACTGAGTCATGCTGTGACTTGATGTGCCAAGGGGGTGTGGTACCCATGGCTGGGAATCCCCTTCTCTGCTGGAAGGATGGGGGAGGAGTGGTGAATGTGGGACTAGAAAAAGAGGGAGGGAGGGTGTGGGGCAGTGGACCATGCTACCAGACAGAATTTGTAAGGTTGTAGCAAAGTTTAGAACCCTGATAAAACTCACAATTGAGAACGGCATGAGTTTGAACTAGCTCTTCGCCAGATTCCTGCCCGAGAGCACATGACTGTGACAACCAAGTAGGAGGACCATGACAATCAGTCGTGTAGAGACAACACCTGAAGTCCTTCCCTATGCAGATAAAGCAGCCATAGCTGAGCCAATAGAAAGCACCTACCCCTAGATCCTACCCCACCACGAAATGTTTATTAGGTTGCTATACACAAGGAATAAAGTGCACAAGTTGTTTCTGCAAAGATCATCTGAGGGTGCCTGCCTTATTGAGGTGTAACACTCCAGGGAAGGCTTTGCTCCCCTGAAGCATTTGTTGCTAGACCTAGATGCCACCCAACAAGCAGGGTACATAAGATTGACTGTAGCTACTTCCTGGTGGCTCCAACTCCTAGCTGCCTGCAGCATCGTCCATTCTGCTGCCAAGTCCTGATCAGCAGTAGTCTTGGAAGAGATCTGACACCCTTCCTTGCTGTGGCTTCCCCTTGGAGAGCTATAACACTTTGACCATTCTGGGCATGCTGGAGCCCTGCAAGATCTTTCATTCATGCTGGCCAACCTAAGAATTCCCCAATGGCTGCACCCCATACATAGATGGCCAAGAGGGGGACTGTGTGGAGGCTATAAAATAAATAAATTAATAAATGGGATAAAATACTTATTAAAATAAGAATTACAGGTATAATCTCAATCTGATGTCTAAAATATTTTATTTTGCATGCTTTCATTCTCAAAATATTTTTAATAATAGAATATTGAAATAAAAAACAAACTACTGGAGAGAATTTTAAGAAATCTCAGGGTGATTTACAAATAAAAAATGATGTATATTTATTTGATGAGCACTAAGAGGTTGAGGAAGATGTAGATCAAGACTGGGCCACAGCCTCTTCTTTATCATCAAACCCCAGAGTAAATATTCCTTTATTTTTTAAGAGATTTTATTTATTTTCCTTCAATGTGTATATTTGTGCATGTGCTACACAAGTTCTGGCAGAGGTCTGAGAAGATGTCAGATTCTGGTACCTAGGATTGCAGCGGTTGGGAGCCACTTGATGTGGCTGTTAGAGTCCACTCTGGTCTTCTGTATGAGAGGGTTGCACTCTAGCTGCTGTCCTGCTTCTCCAGACCACAGACTTTCCCTAAGGGCAGTGCAACCAACCCCTCTCAGGTAGTTGATTTTCCCCTGCCATTCCACCATACATGTGCTTAATAGTATCTTTTTCCTCTGTCTGGAAGATCTTTCCTACTTCTAAACAGTTTTTGCTATTTACAATTTTAACATACAGTATATTTTAGTCATATTCTTATCATTCCTCCAACTCCTCCCAGATCCCCACACCCCTAGACAGCGAACTTCATTTTCTTTCTCTTTGTTAAAAGAAGAAAAAGAATCAGGACTCTCAACAAAACCCAAATCAAGCCAAAATAAAACAAAACTTAAAATAGCACAAAAATTCAACAAACAATCAAACACAAAAAACATACAAGGGGTTTTGTGCAGACCTTGCCCTGGGTGTGGTTGATATACCCACTGGCACTCCTCTGAAGTTAATGGTTTTTTTCTTTCTCAGTAGTTGTATATTTCAAATGGTTTTTTGGTTATAGGTGAAGTTTAGTGCTACTTCTCTTTCTTTATGTTAGAAATTTGTGTGATTTAAGCATGTGCAAGTCATGTGCATGCTGTCACAGTGTCTATGAGTTCATATTTATCAGCTCCACTGTGCCTGGAAAAATAGTTTACTTGGAGTTATTTACCACTTCTGTCTTTAACAACATTTTATGCTCTTTTCTACATTTCTGTGTCCTAAAATATACTAGAAACTGACATGACTGGAAAAGTAAGAGAATAAAGAAAGAAAAGACAAACCCAGCACACACAGTAAACCTGATTTCGATAGACTTGGCTCTCTGTCAGAGAAACTGCAGCACTTCAGAAGTCAAGGAGTCAAGTGTGTTTTTCCTACACATTTGGGCATGGAAACAGGGTTACTGCACACAGATGAGCATAGAGGTAAGTTTACTATATACAAATAAACAAATAGACAGGGTTTTCACATACAGCTGAACAAGGTGGTGGGTCTAGTTAACTCAGTAGACACAACCTTTGTAAGAAAGTGACCTCTCTTAGAAAAGACAATTTCTTCACACACAATAAACAGTTTTACTCAGACCTGAGGAAGGCTGTGTAATCCCTCTGTGCATCACACAAAAAGCTTAGTCAATCTTGTGGGGCTGAGGTTCCAGGCCAAGTTTACATGAGGTTTACAGGCCAAGACCATGTCTACAACATACAGTAACACGGGACTTCGCTAGCTTCTTATCCTGGATAGATTCCTGAGCCTTGAGGGGAGAAGTTTGATAGACTTTGTACAAGATGCAGATGCACCTGTCTAAAGCGGACACACAAAGGACTCTATAGTTCATTTTATAAATACTTGCCCACCCATGTTCTTTGTTGCTCTATTCATAATTACTGGAAATAAGAAACACTCTGGTATTCATCAGTTGATAAATGGACAATGAAGATGTGCTAAACTTATTCAGTAGCATATGATTCAGCTCTTAAGAAAAATGAAATTATAAAATTTACATGTAAATAGATGGAGACAAAAATAATCAGCCTCAGTGAGGTAACCTGATCTCAGAAAGACAAAGATTGCATATTTTCTCTTACATGTGGATGTTTGCTTTTAAGCTTGACACATTTATTTCATTCAGAATAGCCACAGAAGTTAGGCAACTAATGAGGGATCACAGAGAATGAGAAAATCTTACATATAATATAACGTGGTATTACAAAGAGGAAAAGGTATAAATTAGAATAGGAGGATTAAGTTGGAAGATGGAGGGAAAGCAAGGGAAAGGAAAGAACATGAGGAAGAAAAACTAAAACGTAAGACCTTTGTAAATTCACATGGAAAGCTACCACTGTAGGAGATTTCATATAAGAAATTAAATGGCATTACTCTATAAGGGGAAACAATGTCTCAACTAGCCATTGCATGCTACCAAATATATCCTCTAGTATTTGGAATGTGAAAAGGTCCCATAGATAAGCCCCGGCCAGCATCACAAGTTAGTGCTAGTGTTCTTGGTTATCCAACACAAACTGACTGCAAGATCCTATTGCTGAAGATGCCACTTACTTACGTTATTGAACATGGTGGTATCGAGCTTCTGCTCAGTTAGAAGTGTCACCCTTACACACTAGGGCTCAGCATGATGGAAGGTACTATGTGTTTCATTTGAGGGGAAAATAAGCACCAGTCTCACCCAGCTACAATTAATGTGGCTATAATAGTGGCCTGCCTGCAAGATATCCACTTTTTCAACATTAGTATGAGTATCAAGGGAGTAACCATCCACCTTTTGATTTTATTTCAGGTCTGTTCCATGATATGGGACCCACACCTGACACTGTTAGTAAGGCCAAGCACATGAGACTAAATAACCTATTTGATCTAGGGAAAAAACATACTGAAATTATTTTACTAAATGAAAATAGCAATATGATGATAACTAATGATATGTTGGTATAGATAAGTGTTGCCTGTGCCATGGATAGCTCTCCGCCCAACCCTACCAGTCCTTGGGGGTTGAGTGTCAGTTGGTGTATAGTCAATGACACAGACTCCCAGGAGCAGGTAAGAAACACTTCAGCAAGCTCAACTTAGTACTGCTGCAAGATCCTTTAATACCCTCAACCTGTGCTCCCATTGGTCCCAAGAAAGCATCTCTTCTAAACAGCAGTTCCTGATTGGCTGTCATTAATTGTCCTAACAATCCTTGGTCTCTCAGACAGTCCTCAGTTAGGTCTTCCTGCAAAAATGCTGATGTCACAGGCAGTCCTCAATTAGGTCCTCCTGCAGGAGATGCTTTTGCAGCTGCACAGCCTCCAGCCTTTACAGAAAGACAGTCCCACCATTCCTGCTACAGATAAGTATGCCTTTAAACTATTATTAGAGAAAGTTTTTGCAACACATAATAATTTAAAAGAAAGAAAAACAAAATTTATGAAGTAAAGACTTTTATAGCATTTAGTCATAAATGAAATGTCTGTATCAAACCTTTTCAACCTTCATGAGACAGGAGACTCCTCTCCATTCTCCAAGAAACAGTTCCAATTCTAGAAAGCTCATAAAGAGCACAAGACTGTCCTGAGAGCTCATCTTCCAGATAATACAAGGAATATTTTCATATATGATAAGATTACAAACAAAATTAGCCACTTGAGTAATACCTAAGCCTGTATTTCAAAATCTAGAACTACTAGAGAGACTAGGAATTGATAATTTAGAATGTGAGAATGTTTAAAGATGAGAAAAATGTATGAAGCAAAGTCATATATGAAGTCAAATGAATTGAAAACTAAAAAAAGGAAAGAAACAGTAGGTAGAAATGTTACAGGAAAAGAACAACTTGGTAGCAAATTTTGTAATTTCCCGATATCTGTGTCTCTGTAGTTATGGATGGTCGTGCTGGACAACTTCTGACAAGTAATTAGTGGTGCATATAAAAACACCTTTCTTTGTAGTTGAAACAGTATAACTTTAGAAATCATGAACCTAGTCCAAAATAGAATTTGAATTCTCAATTTTCAGAAGGAAAATGGCATTATCTCTACCTGAGTAACCTGCATATCCAAATCAGAAATAACCATGCTTTATTTCACCCAGCTCCCAAACCAGTTTCTCTAGCTGACCTCTGTCTCTGTCAATGTCGTCATCTTTCTGAGTTATCCAGGTTTAAATATTCAAACTCCTATTTGATTCTTTCTGCTTCATTCTCGCATTTATTCACTTGTCAAGGTATGTCGATTCTAAATGCTCCATGTCACTCATATCCATTCCTGTTAATAAAGTTCAAGTCTGCGTTTCTTTGCTCGTGGACTGTTTAAAGCCATCATCCCTGCTCTTTAACCTTTGTCTTAGCTCCTCCATAATAATGCATCCTCCAGGTTTTTTCCTGTTGAAATTCATCTCAGCTATTTTAACTCATCATTTCTACCTGTCAGTTTTGCTCAAAATCTTAATTCTGCCATCTACAACTTATTATTGCTCCCTCGCTGCAACCCCCATACTTCTGTATCATTTTTTTAGGACTTTTGAATCTACCCATAGTTGGAGAATGAGAGTCAGAAAGAACAAACTTGACCAATTGGGATACTTGTGGCATATTCAAGAGATAAAGGAAAAGAAAGAAAAGGAGTACATTCCTATCAGTATTACTAGCCTGTGTAAGGCAACAAATGATAACAATGTACTTACTGTAAGTGATAGATCACCAAAAACTCCCTCCTACATGTTAAAAGCAATATAGTTCTGTGTATTGGCTCATCATTTTAGGCTAATTTGTAAAATTAGTTATCTAGTTTGTCTCCAGAATATTAGTTGAATAAATAGCTGAATCTATTATACATGACTTAGAAGTTATCTTCTCTGTTAAATCAGTTTCCCTTATAAGAATATTCACATGACAAGCATTCTTAATATAATTTCAGAAGGGAAGCTTCATGAGCAAAAATTCAGATCTAATGTAATAATAGAAACACTTATTTATATTTATTTCATAGCATTTGAGTTTCAACATAATGTAATTACCTTGTGATAACTTATTTAATATTAAACAATTATCTGTAGTTTCACCTCACACACATTCATTTGACAAACTATTAAAAAATAGTGCATTAATAATTTGATATATCAGAAGAATGAAGTATTTATATTTAAGAACACTTTGAATGTGGTTGTTCTGGGGGTTTTATCCAGCTATATAGGATCAATACCAGTTGCATAGCATTTATAATTTTGGTGACAATGCAGTAAATACTCTTTTATAACTTCATGACTCTACTGGATCAAGAATTTAGATAAATCCTTGCAAGAAGATTCCAGTTTTGTTTGATGTTTTATGGATGGCAGGCACTGGACAACATTAATCTGATTAATAGGCTGTACGATAAAACCCACAATGGCTCAGCTTGTCAGCAGGAAGGATAAGGTGGATACACAGAACAAGGAGAGTAACACTGCTTGGTCACATTCTTTACATAAAAACTAAAGGCTCAAAACTCATATGTTTCTCCAGAGCCAGAAATACCTTGCCCTTTATAAATAAGTCTTAGAAGTCTAATATTGTTATTTCCATCATAAGATATGGTATATTATTCATCACGGTTTGAAACCTACCCAATTTATATATTTGAGATTATAATTGTAATTACACATTTTTTTCTCCACCTCTTAACTCCAATCATACCTATATATATCTCCCTGCTCTTTTTCAAATTCATAACAAAATTTTCTTGTTGTTATATACACATATTTAAAAATACATAAAAATGTTAGTAGACCCTTCTGCCTATCAGACTATCAGACTGGATATATAAACAGGACCCAGGATTTTGCTGCATACAGGAAACTCACCTCTGTGACAAAGACAGACACTACCTCAAAGTAAAAGGATGGAAAAAAATCTTCCAAGCAAATGGTTCCAAGAAACAAGCTGGAGTAGTCATTCTAACATCAAATAAAATTGATTTTCAACCAGAAGTAATCAAAAAAGATAAGGAAGGACACTACATACTCATCAAAGGAAAAATGCACCAAGAAGAACTCTCAGTTCTGAACAACTATGCCCCAAATGCAAGGGCACCCACATACATAAAAGAAACTTTAATAAAGCTCAAAGCATACATTGCATCTCACACAATAATAGTGGGGGATTTCAACACCCCACTCTCAGCAATGGACAGATCATGGAAACAAAAACTAAACCGAGACACAATGAAACTAACAGAAGTTATGAACCAAATAGATTTAGCTGATATCTATAGAACAATTCATCCTAAAACAAAAGAATATACATTTTTCTCAGCACTTCATGGCACCTTCTCCAAAATAGACCATATAATCGGTCACAAAACAGGCCTCAACAGATACAAAAAGATCAAAATAATCCCTTGTACCCTATCAGACCACCATGAACTAAGGCTGGTTTTTAATAACAACAAAAACAACAGAAAGCCCACATACACATGAAAACTGAACAATGCTCTACTCAATGATGACTTGGTCAAGGATAAAGTAAAGAAAAAAAAATTAAAGACTTTTTAGAATTTAATAAAAAGGAGAACAAATCATACCAAGCCTTGTGGGACTCCATGAAAGCAGTACTAAGAGGAAAACTCATAGCTCTAAGTGCTTACAAAAACAAACAAACAAACAAAACAAACAAACAAACAAAAAACCTGGAGAGAGCATACACTAACAATTTGACAGCACACCTGAAAGCTTTAGAACAAAAAGAAGCTTATATTCCCAAGAGGAGTAGATGGCAGGAAATAATCAAACTCAGAGCTGAAAGCAACCAAATAGAAACAGAAAGAATTATACAAAATATCAACAAAACCAAGAGTTGGTTCTTTGAGAAAACCAACAAGATAGATAAACCCTTAGCCAGACTAATCAAAGGGCACAGAGTCAGTATCCAAATTAATACAATTAGAACTGAAAAGGGAGACATAACAACAGAATCTGAGGAAATTTAAAAAATCGTCAGATCCTACTACAAAGGCCTATATTCAACAAAATTGGAAAATCTAGATGAAATGAACAATTTTCTAGACAGTTACCAGGTACCAAAGTTAAAAGAGGAGCAGATAACAGTCCCATAACCCCTAAAGAAATAGAAGCAGTCATTAAAATCTCCCCACCAAAAAAAGTCCAGGACCAGATGGTTTTAGTGCAGAATTCTACCAGACCTTCAAGGAAGACCTAATACCCATTCTATTCAAATTATTCCACAGAATAGAAATAGAAGGAACAATACCTAATTCATTCTATGAAGCAACAATCACGCTCATACCTAAACCTCAAGAAGATCCAACAAAGAAAGAGAACTACAGACCAATCTCACTTATGAATATTGATGCATTAATACTCAATAAAATTCTCACAAACCGAATGCAAGAAGACATCGAAACAATCATCCATCATGATCAAGTAGGCTTTATTCCAGGAATGCAGGGATGGTTCAATATTTCAAAATCCATCAATGAATTCCACTACATAAATACACTCAAAGAAAAAAAAAACTACATGATCATCTCACTAGATGCCAAGAAAGCATTTGACATAATTCAACATCTCTTCATGTTAAAAGTCCTGGAAAGAGCATGAATTCAAGGCACATACATAAACATAGTAAAAGCAATATACAGCAAGCCAGTAGCCAACATCAAACTAAATGGAGAGAAAGTTGAAGCAATCCCACTGAGATCAGGGACTAGACAAGGCTACCCACTCTCACTCTATCTATTCAATATAGTACTAGAAGTCCTAGCTAGAGCGATTAGACAACAAAAGGAAGTCAAAGGGACACAAATAGGAAAAGAAGAAGTCAAAATTTCACTATTTGCAGATGATATGATAGTATACCTAAGTGACCCCAAAACTTCCACCAGAGAACTCCTAAACCTGATCAACAACTTCAGCAAAGTGGCTAGATATAAAATAAACTCAAACAAATCAGTAACCTTCCTCTACTCAAAAGATAAACCGGCTGAAAAAGAAATTAGGGAAGTGATACACTTCACAATAGTCACAAATAATATAAAATATCTTGGAGTGAATCTAACCAAGCAAGTGAAAGATCTGTATGACAAGAATTTCAAGTCTCTGAAGAAAGAAATCCAAGAAGATCTCAGAAGATGGAAAGATCTCCCATGCTCCTGGACTGGCAGGATTAACTTAGTAAAAATGGCCATCTTGGCAAAAGCAATCTACAGGTTCAATGCAATCCCCATCAAGATTCTAAATCAATTCTTCATAGAGATAGAAAGAGCAATATGCAAATTCATTTGGAATAACAAAAAACCCAGGATAGCGAGAACCATTCTCAACAATAAAAGAATGTCTATGGGAATCACTATCCCTGACCTCAAACTGTACTACAGAGCAGTAGTGATAAAAACTGCATGGTATTGGTACAGTGACAGGTAGGAAGATCAATGGAATAGAATTGAAGATCCAGAAATGAACTCACACACCTATGGTCACTTGATCTTTAACAAAAGTGCTAAAACCATCCAGTGGAAAAAGGACAGCATTTTCAACAAATGGTGCTTTATCAACTGGAGGTCAGCATGCAGAAGAATGCAAATCAATCCATTCTTATCCCCTTGTACAAAGCTCAAATCCAAGTGGATAAAGGACCTTCACATAAAACCAGATACACTGAAACTAATAGAAGAGAAGGTGGGGAAGACCCTCGAATACTTAGGCACAGGGGAAAAGTTCTTGAACAGAACACGAATGGCTTATGCTCTAAGATCAAGAATTGACAAATGGGACCTCATAAAATTGCAAAGCTTCTGTAAGGCAAAAGACACTGTCAATAAGACAAAACAGCAACCAACAGATTGGGAAAGGATCATTACCAATCCTAGATCTGATAGAGAGCTAATATTCAGTATATACAAAGAACTCAAGAAACTAGACTCCAGACAACCAAATAACCCTATTAAAAATGGGGTACAAAGCTAAACAAAGAATTCTCAACTGAGGAAATTTGAAGGGCCAAGAAGCACCTTAAGAAATGCTCAACATCCTTAGTCATTAGGGAAATGCAAATCAAAACAACCCTGAGATACCACCTCATACCAGTAAGAATGGCAAAGATAAAAAATTCAAGTGATGGTAGATGCTGGCGAAGATGTGGAGAAAGAGGAACACCCCTTCATTATTGGTGGGAAAGCAAGCTGGTACAACCACTCTTGAAATCAGTCTGGCGGTTCCTCAGGTAATTGGACACAGCACTACCTGAGGACCCAGCTATACCACTCCTGGGCATATACCTAGAAGATGCTCCAACATATAACAAGGACATATGTTCCACTATGTTTATATCAGCCTTATTTATAATAGCCAGAAGCTGGAAAGAACCCATATGTCCTTCAACAGAGGAATGGATAAAAAAAAAATGTGGTACATTTACACAATGGAGTACTACTCAGCTATTAAAAATAATGAATTCGAGAAATTCTTAGGTAAATGGATGGAACTAGAAAATATCATCCTGAGTGAGGTAACCCAATCACAAAAGAACACACATGGTATTTACTCACTGATAAGCAGATGTTAGCCCAAGAGCTTGAAATAACCAAGATTCAACTAACTGACCACATGAAGCTCATGTAGAAGGAAGACCAAGTGTGGATGCCTCGATCCTTCTTGGAAGGAGTGACAGAATGTTCAAGAGAGCAAATAAGGTGACAAAGTGTGGGGCAGAAAGTCAAGAAGGGGCCATCGGGAGACCACTCGACCTTGATATCTGTCCCATGTGCAGTCACCAAAGATAGAAGCCGATATGGATGTCAGGAAGTGCATGCTGAAAGGAGCCTGATGGAGATGTCTCCTTGAAGGTCTGCCAGAGTCTGACATATCCAGAGACAGATGCTTGCAGCTACCCATTGATCTGATCAAGGGTTCCCAATGAAGAAGTTAGAGGATTGATGGAGCTTAAAGGGTTGGTGGCCCCAAGAGGAGAGCAACAGTGCCAGCCAACCCAGAGCTCCCCAGGGTCTAAACCACCAGTCTTGGAGCACAAAGGTAGGCACCCATGACTTCAGCTTTATACTTAGGGGAGGATGGCCTTGTCGGGCATGGGTGGGAGAGGAGATCCCTGGTCCCATAAAGGCTGAACACTGAGTGGGGAGGAATTCGAGGGTGTGGAGGGGGGAATAGGGGGTAGGTGAGGACACACCCTTGTTGACACAGAAGGGGGAACGGGATAGGGGGTTCCTGGGTGGTGGGGAGAATGGGGTGAGGGAATAAAATCTGAAATATATTTTATAAAATAAAATAAAGTTAGTAGAATATTCATAAAAGACATAAATACATGCCAACTTTATTCTAGGAATACAATGATAAAATTATAACATTATTTGTAATAAAAATACTTGCTAGTTTCAGCATCTTATCTAATGTAAAGTTACTTTGGTTTGAGATTTTGTTTTGCTTATATTTGTAACTTAAGTTGAAGGCAGATGTTTTTTCTAGGGTGAGAATAATTAAGCTATTCAAGGAACAAGTGCACATGCCCAGTCAATGTTCTAGCAGATCCACCACTGGTTAAGGTGTGTTGCTCAGGGGCAAATGTTGTGAAGATCAGAAAACACTCTACTCTTTCTATAAAGTCTCATCACAGAAACTAGCAGTCATGTGACCTATATATGAACACATAAATAATGATGCTTATCTTCAACTCTTGAATATTTCAGGAATTAAATACAATCAGTTTTTTGAGTAACCAGAGGTGACTGATATTTCCCTACTGGTAGGCTCTTTCAGTAGCAATCCCATTTCCTATCTTTGTCTAAATTATCTGATCCCCAATCCAGGCAATCCCACACAGAGTTAATGAGAATCCATTTTGTGCCCCAAACATCTAAAAATCCAAACTCTTCAGGAAAAACAGGGATTGTGGCTCAAGAACTTTCTCTCTTAGAAGAGCCCATTTTGTGTGCGTGTGTGTGTGTGTGCTGTGGGGCATGTATACTTTCACTTTCAGTAAATCTTGACTGGATGTTGTGACTGAAATTTTCTTGCCTTTTAATTTTTTACTCAGTGATGAAGACAAATCCATTTTGAGACCTCTAGACAATTACAAATTTTAATAGTGTTTCATAAAAGGCTGATCACCAGTCACAATATTAAAAAGTGAGTGACAGGAAGCAGATGCTACTTGGAAATATTGGTTGACTTCTTCATGATGTTCAAATGTCTTTCCTATCAAGTCAACTATATAGATATCTTCAAGAATGTATATAATACAGGCAAGTTGATACTTAGCGTGTGTGGAAGCAAGCCTGTAAGCTTGTGTCTCTGACAGTTTATTCCAACCTGCACATTTCAACTTCCTTTTTTGTGTACAATATGAATGATATCTCTTGGGAACTATGCTTCTCTTTCCTCCAAAAAAAAAAAAAAATAAGCAAAGTGTAGAAAGCAGTAGTAAAATAGATATCCTGACTAGAAATTAGGTTCGTACTCTGTCTAAACCTAAATCTTGCTTGATGAAGATGTTCTGTATTTAATATCTAATTCTTAGAAATTAAACTATGTTTCTTTTGACAAGTAAGCAACATTAATGGTCTATTTCTCCAAGGAGAGAGAGAGAGAGAGAGAGAGAGAGAGAGAGAGAGAGAGAGAGAGAAGTTTTAAAAAGTGAGATGGTGGCAAGTTAATTAATTAAAAACGAGCCATAAATAATGCTAAATATTTGGGCTTGGTAGCTTGCTGTTAGCTTGCTAGAGATGGCCAGTTCATTCATGGGACATGCAGGTTCCTCTGTGGCAAGCTGTGACAGGACACAAAGGCAGCCCCACCCTTGCCCATTCTCCTCCTTTTCAAGACCCTTGTTCTTAAAGCTCCTTTCAGCTGTTCTTTTAGTCTACATAGCTACTTTTTCTGCTTCAGATCTCCTTCTGCACGCTCCTGCATTACATTTCCAACTCTCCAGCAAGCAGGAGCTCAATCGGGACCTAAGCAGAAGCCTGCATTTGAAGAGAACATACTTGAAGCCAAGGCTTCAATGATGTATATAAATGTTTGTAAATTTCACTTTTTACATGATAGCAGCCAAAGATGCCCTTCTACATGTTCAGATAAAGTACTGGAGCAAAATATCACTAAAATATCAAAGGGATGTTAGATACACTTCAGAGGTCATTTATATTTATCCCATCATTATTCCAAATAATGATGGAGCTATCAGTGTCTGAGCTATTGAGAAAGTGCAGGATCAAAATTTGTTATGCTATACATCTTAAGTTTTATTTCTAAATTGGCTTTTTATGAGTATTCTTAAATTGGAAATATCAAAATCCTTTACTACAAGTTAAATGAATGTTTATGAATATTAATTCTAAATTATTACTGTATACTATTTTCCATTATATATGGTAGCTACAGCAATACCTTTTAAATGTGGCTTCTCTTAAGTTGCTCGTCAAGAAAATATTTTTTAAAATTCAAAAATATTTGTAGTTTTGTGAAAAATATCATTATCACATCAAGTAAATATTTATGTCAGAATTATTCATACCTACAAATGTCAACCTGTATGAAGGTATGTAGACATTTCTCAGTTTTTTGCATCAGGCACAATATATTTTCTTTGTATCATTTAAATAGAAACTATGGAATAATTTAAAAGGTACTTTGTATTTTAAAGTAATTTAAATTGTACTATAATCTCTCATGGCTTTTTTTAAAATTTGGCTTTAATCACAAGTCATTGAATAACATGAAAATTATTGTTACATGATTTCATCTTTATTCCTTATTTTACAAAAATAAAAGCTTTGCTTTCATTTTTTAAATGAAAGGTCTAGCTGTAGCTGCATAGGAATCATAGTAGTCCTCAGGCTGCGTGAACACTATCAGTGAACTGTGGTGGAGTTCCCATCTTCAGAAGTACGGTGTAAAATACTTTTCTAGTCTTAAAAAAAAAATGTGACTCTTCCTCGTTCTTCCAGGTTTACTTTCGAAATTGTCACTGTTCAACGATAGATTAAAGCTTCTGTTTCTAAAGGCATCTAAGTATTCAAAATTGTATTGCCTTAATAAGAAATAAGAGAATCAGATAAACACATTTTAAAATCCACTCATTCCCATTAGTCATGTGCTTCTGTCCCTGCTTTTAATTGGGGCAATCCTGCTTCTCAAGACTTTCAAATACGTTCACTAAAGCACATATGCACTGAATCAGTGATGACCCTTCAAAGAAGTCATAAAGTTAGTCGCTGGGAAATGAGAATGCTTCACAGATGACTTAATTTCCTTGGGAGCATGCGCTTCCTCATGTGTGACCTCGCATTCTGCTGATGATGACCATCAGTGACATCCACCTGCTGGAAGCCATGTTTGATTCTCTGACCAGGGAAACGCCTGCTTGACAGCGGAATGGTATCACAAGACAGTGTGGTGGAATTTTTCTTTCTCTGTCATCATTAAGGGGGTTCCCCCTATGGTGAGGGGAATGAAAAGTACGATTTAATGTTCTCTGGAGAGTGGCAGGGGAAAAAAAGGCTCAAAGCCTCACATGCTGCTTTCCGAGTGGGCCATTTCAGTCCTTGTGGCGAATGGGACGTCCCAGTGGAATTTGCCACAGACTGGCTGAAAAGAAAGGGATTAAGACCCTTTTAAGGATGGAAATGTAACAAAAGGACCACTTTTATGATGTAGCAGCATAAAATAAGAGGCTCTATTGTGCAACTGATTGCTAAAGATCTTTGAATTGGGTAGCCTAGCCTAGTAGGGCCTGATCCCTGAGGGTTTAGAGGCTCTTTCTCGATGTTATGTCTACGCTAGAGACAGATTTTGCTCTCATTTAGGGGCAAGTAAGAGATTATCAGTTTGTTCCAACATGAGTTTTTTTTTCCACACCTACCGAAAAGTGGCCTGTAGGGAGATTATACTCCAGTGAAAGTTGCTGCTAATTAAAACAAGTAATTAGTGTTCCTCCAGGCTTTGTGGTTTCACTCACTTTTGCCTGCCAGACAGCATTAGTTTAAAAGCAATCCAATTTCTAGCAATAACAGACTGTAAAAAAGTCATTTAACAAGTATATAAGTGTAAGGTTACAGTTCAGGCGTTGATTTATCTCTTCTGGGCTAGTTAGAAATACAGCAGCAAAGTTGAGAAGAAAGTTAAGTAGCTTTTACAAATTAACATTGGGAATGGAAAAAAACATAAAATAAAAAACAAAAACAAAGAAAACCACATCTTCACATTTTACCAATTTACAGACAAAAAAACCCAAGCACACGCTAAAGCTCACAGGATCTGAGACCCTAAATTACATGAGCTTCCAAAACTGGATTTAAAGTGTCTCCTCAGGATCCTTGCTTGCCATTTTGCAAACAGATCTATCTCTTTATTAATTCCTGTTGTTTCTGCTGCTGCCTTTGCTTACACAGGTTTTTAACTGGCTGACTGATTCTCAGTAACAGGAATTGGAGTGGTGGAGTTGAACATAATACTTCACTATCCACTTTTTTGCAATTTCAAAAAGAGCCTCATTTTGTATATCTGATGGGATGACCTGGCAAAATTAACGCAATTTTCAAAGAAATGAAAAGAAACTTTTTTTGTAAAAATATATAACAGAAATCACTACTAAATCTGCCTGCTCTAAATTCATACCTGGCTAAGGATCTCGTCTGTTTGCACCATTCCTGTATACTGACATTCTTCTGTAACTGCTGACTTTGATGCTTTGAAGGATTTATTTCTGAGGTTGATATCATCAAAGACATGTGTGTCATCATGCAAGCAATTCAATATAGATCATTGAATTAAAGCGTAATTCTATCTTCTTTTGAGCAAATGAATTCATATTCAATAACGAAAACTGTTTAGGTTTGTGAGTGCTCCAAGGATATATATGAATGCCAAATATATCTCTGAAAAGTAAACAAAAAGTAGTTATCATTCTACAATGCTCATAAAACAGATACTATTAAAATGGTATCTGTTTTTTTAGTTAATCTAAAGCAGAGTCTGTTAGTTATGGTGAAAAGCTTCTAGTTACTGAAGGTAAACATCCTGACCAATTTTATTTAAGTTTAAAATAAGAGTGCAAGTCAAAGGTACGCTTGACAAAGTGGGGTAGCTTCTTAAATTAATGAAATAAATTATCTATGTAACTCGTGAATTTTAAACCATAATTCAGATCTGCTGGCTAAGCTTTCTTGCCATCAAATTTGAGTGTCCTGATGACATAAAGAGTAAGAATTTGGAGAATGAAAGTAACAGGAAAACATTTTCCATGCAGCATGAGAGCAACAAGCACAATTCATTTTAATTTTCTGCTTAACTTTTTAGAAAGCGTAAAAGAAGGAAAACTCTCCTTGGTAATAGTGTTTTCTCTTAAGACAAAGCCTGAGAACTAATACTGGCTGCTTCCTTACTATGCACACTTCTGAAGGATGATTCTCCAGTGAAAATTAACAGCTTTGAAAATTTCTAGAATCGGTTCATTGTCTTGAAAAGTCAACTCTGGTTTACTGAAAGCATTTCCTGGATCTCGAGCTATCTCCTAATTACAAGTCTGCTCAATGGCCACTTTGAGATGATTTGTAGCAGTTGTTTAACGATAGAAAAACCTTCTTTCAAAATCAGTCTTTGATAGCATTTGATTTTCTGAAATTGAATTTAGGCCACATCTATCAAGTCTTCTTTTGAGCTCAGAATTGTTTTCTTTTTCATGACCGAGTAGCTAGGCAGTATGAGTTTGGCCGCATAGGCCTGGGGCACCAGAGGGCAGGCTGCAGGGACATGTGCAACATCTCTGAACTCTGTATGGATCCTGATGGAACCACAAAAGACACTATAATAGCTCCCATTTTATTATTAAGCCATATTTGCACAACAATTCTATTATGATACCCAGATAATCTTTAAAAGTAATTTTAAAACAGCAAACGTATAACTGCTGAGTCTCAAGTAAAAGAAAACAATTTCCTGAGCCAAATGTCTTTCATAAGAGATTTCAATTGTCATTTGATTCTATTTTAGAGATAATTTGACCTTATGATTCTGCCATTTCTTAAATGCATGTTTCAACTATAATTGTTTTCATTTGGATTTGAAGCTAAAAGAAAATACAGCAAAATAGCATTCTACAATTGTTCTGATGCTCTGTCTAACCACAAGAATTTCCAAGTCAAAATTATTAGCATTAATATTGATGTCTTTAGGAGTTCAGTACAAGGTCTCTCTCTCGTTCACTCTGTCTGTCTCTGCCTGTCTCTCTCTCTCTCTCTCTCTCTCTCTCTCTCTCTCTCACACACACACACACACACACACTTTCAATTACCAGTCTTGTTCATGTATACATATGAATATACATGTGTGTGTATATGTGTGTGCCACTGAAGACATGGGTCAGTGTTAGGAGCAATGGCTGCTCTTCCAGAGCATTGCAGTTCCATAGCTAGCATCCACTTGAGAGCACACAACCCTCTGTAACTCACTCAAAGGGGATTTCATGCCTATTTCTGACCTCCATGAATATTACACATGTATGGTACATGGACATACATGCAGACAAATAAATAAATATAAATAAAATAAAATATATTTTATACATAAAATATAAATAAAATAAAAAACAAAATATTCTTTTTATATGACTAGTTAATCTAAGTTCATTCAGCTAGGTCACACAATCTGTTAGAACTGCATAATCTTTATATAACTCAAAATGTGAACAAATGTTTAGGGAGTTTAATAGAATTAGATTTTTGCAAATATTTTACAAATTTTATTGAAGATATAGTATTAAATAACAGACTTTTCTTATAGAAGCAATTCAGAAATTTCTGTAAATGACAAATATATAGTAGGTTATAAATTTTAATACTGGCTAGGAGAGAAAATATAGTATTTATGAAAGGGTGAAACACACCAGGAATCAAAACAGATACCTCATGCATATTGTTATATCAACTGTTACAGTTTGGAGGTGAAAATTGAGTTGTCTACATACTTTAAGGTAGTGTGCCCCAGAAATGTAAAATGAAGAAAATTCATACACACACACACACACACACACACACACACACACACACACAAATACATACACACAAACACGCACACACAAACACACACACACACACACACAAACACACACACACACACACGCACACACAAAATGTATTATTTTTTAAAAAGTGTCTATGGAGTATTTGGATTATTCTTGTCAAATTTCCGAGTGTATTGCAGACAGCACATGTAGGACATGACACAGAGGCTACCTACTATCTAGAAATATTAATTTTAATTAGGAGGAGAGATCCATTAAGATGAATAGATAAATAAATACAAAAATATGTGGATAGACAGAAATATGTAGAAGAAATAAAATAGTTGAGAGACTTGGTTCCACAATAATACTGCCTATCTGGAAATTTTTGATTTTTGTTTGTTTGGTTGTAGGTTTTGAGCCTACATTCAAGTCTTTATTGGTTGACAAATATATTCAAGCATTAGATATTACCAATGCTCAACACTTCACCGCTGCTCTAAAACCCAGTAGTTTTAAAAATCACTGCTTTGCAAAATAGGATCTCACTACGTTGCTCAGGCTGGTCTTCAACTTGTGATCTCCTGCTTTAAGCCTCCCAAAGGATGGGCACTGCAAGTCTGCACCACTGGGCTTACCTATTCCTATTTGTCGCGACCGCTCGACCCTGAAGGACGCGCGATGATCTGCGCTCACTCGACCAGGAAGAAAGACGCGACAATCTACGCTCCCTGGAGAAGAAGGACGCGATGACCTGGATCTTCTCAACACCCTTTATTGCAGGAACGCCCCATCGTGAAGCTGGGACCCAGAGCAGCCTGAGAGGGCTGCTTATATAGAGGGGAGAGGGGGCGTGGCTTTCCCTGGTTGGTTGCCCTGTCGGACCTAATTTGCATATCTTCTCTGATTGGTCGCCCTACGACCTCATTTGCATATCCTCTCTGATTGGTCGTTCTAGCTGGACCTAATTAGCATGAATCCTATTTGCATAAGCCCCTGCCCAGGGAGTGGTTGCCATGCAGGGATTGGCTGGCACCAATACCTCATTTGCATATACCCACCCGGGAGGGGTTTGTGTCAGAATCTGCTGATGCATGCGCAGTAGACTTGTTTGCAAGTGGTGCAACAGTAAACCAGCGCCATCTTGTAATGCCGGATCGGGATCGGCGGGCTACACTATTGTATTTAATTCCATCACCTGCCATTCTCGGATTTTAAGTTCACTTTCATTTTGTCACTCTGAATCTCTACTAGGCTTACTGGCAAATAAGCCATAATGTACATTTCACTCATAACAAGGCAAATCATACTTTTGAAGAACTGTGTTCTCAGAAAGTTTTGAAAACCATAGATCAGCATGTACTTGTGTTGCTTTTCTGACCCTGGCCCATACTGTACTAATGCTCCTCCTCTCTGTCAGTAATTGTCTGAACCTGTATCATAAATGATGGAGCCACTGGTTGCTTGCATTTTTCTTCATTATCTGTGAAACTGCTTCTATTACTGAATGCATACTATGAACTAGCTACTATACTAAATCTGAAGGATACTTCATTTAATCCTTCAGATGACATAAGAAAATATTGGTGTCACAATCAAGAGCGAATTATGCATGTGAGACACAGAGACCATTAACTGAGCATTATATTATCTAGAGATAAAGTCAGATCTTTACAAAAAGGCAGTGAAATAATTTTATTATTTTGTATTTCAGAGTCCTTTATAAAACTATGGTAATTTTAGAATGAAGGACCACGGAATTGTCTCATTTTAACTCAACATTCCAATTTTTCCCCTAAAGTCTAGAATACAAGTTACATTACATTCAGTATTCCTTGCATAGTTGTACACTGTCAGTTACTATCAAAACATCCAGTATTACTATAAACTACCTCTCTTTTTATTTTTTCTTTCCCTAGAAGGGAGAATTATAGGGCAGACAAGGCACTGGTCGTGCATTTAACCAATGTTGCATTCAAACCCAGCTCCTCTGTTTATGCTGTGTCACTTTGAGCAATTTATTTAATTTCCCTTAGGCAAAGTTACTTTTTTCTCATCATGGATAATATCCGTCTTGGGGGAAGTTGCTATGGGAATCAACTTAATAGAAGTAAATCGATTTGGCACATGTTTTACACACAATAATTTGGACTTTTTGTCATTAAGATCCAGTTGGCAATTATTTTATTTCAGAAAAATTTGAGAGATGAGTTTTTATAAAAGTTTGGTGGAATTTTGTTGGATGCCACTTTGTTTTAGCTACACCATGTTTCAGAACATATGAAAACTCAGCCAGAGTGTGAGCCATTCGTTGTTGATTCCTTTTGCTAGTCACTAAGAGGAACAAGAAACAATTTGAAACCAATTTAATATTTTAGGCTATCTTCTAAGCAAAAAGAGATTCAGAGTTATGTAAAAGCTTTACTTCAATAGTTAAGATATTCATATGATGAAAAAATGGTTTAAAGCAAAGATGGACAATTGTTAAAAACTGATTTTGTAGACAGACTAAGACTGATTTTTCTGAACTGTTTAAAAGTTACTCAAAGTAAGTTTCTAGATTAAGGTTTTAAATCTTGCTTTGAATAGTGGGCTACTAATTGGCAGTGTGGTGCTTTGTAGGATTGTCTATACCTCTGTTCTGGTAAAGCATGCTGTGCTCTGTAGATTCTGCCACTCAATTGGTTTTTTTCCTCTCATCTAAGTGTGTCTGAGTGCTACTCCATTATGCTATGGTTCCTCCACCAACTCTTTTTCTAGCTCTTTGTGCTGGCCACCGCCACAGTTCACTATCTCTTATGGAATTGGTATGAGTAGAACAGCTCATTCATAAGCAATATGTTTTTACACCTTTTCTGTCACACGCTGTACTTTCAGTATTGTCCAGTTCATCTAATACCTAGCTGAAGGCATACATTTCATATAGTATCATCCATATTACTTTATGTTTTTAGAGAGTTCTTACATCCTCATTTCTTCTTTACAAGCTCAGAGGAGTAACAATGAGGATCCAGTATGGACAGTGTAGCAGAAGCCAAATGCCTCAAACCAGACCAATGAATCATTGCAATGAGAATTTCAATATAAAGTAGTAAAGTCCACAAATAAAGATGTGTGGACAAATGGACATAGTGTGGGACACACTGTAGCACACTACAGCCTCCATTATGAGGGTTCCTCCCTTCCTTCCTTCCTTCCTTCCTTCCTTCCTTCCTTCCTTTCTTCCTTCCTTCCTTCCTTCCTTCCATCCTTCCTTCCATCCTTCCTTCCATCCTTCCTTCCCCCTTTCTCTTTCTTCCTTCCTTTTTTTCTTTCTTCTTTTCCTTCCTTTGTTTCTTCTTTCTATCTTTCATTTGTTTTTGGCTTTTTGTTTTGTTTTCTTTTTAGGGGGAGCTTGCAAGAGTGAAAGGCAAATACAAATGGACAGGGAGATGAGTGGAACTAAGGTACACAATATGAAGCTCACTACAAATTAATTAAAAAGTTACAACAAAAAGCGATGTTAAATTTCTAGAGCAAAGCTGTCTTAAATTCGTATGATTTGAACTATCTTTATAAGTTCTAAATCCCATGTATGATCCTGATATGGCACATCCATTTTACTTCAGTTTATTGTCATCCTTGTTCAGTAAGGAGCACCATGGCATGGAAGTTAGAGAACCATATTTCTCTCTCATTACACTATTTAATGAAAGATTCAATTTATGAAATAAAAGTTCTGTTGGGTGTGTTATACACAATAGACACTGAAAACAAACAAGTTTCAGAAAAGAATAAGGCAATATTCCTTGCTATTTTCTGTCCAAAAAAGATAAGAAAATCTGTAGTAAAAGAAGAGTATGGGAAGAGCTAAGTTTTAAATACAGCACAAATTAGGCTCTGAATAGAGATTAGAACAAGGAAGAGGAGAAGAATCAAAGATAGCATCAAAAGCGATGACATTGAACCATGAGGCCTTACAAATATAATTAAAAATCACTTAGAGTGAGCAAAACTAGAAAATTCATAATACCTCGATACACATACTGTTAATATAAGTAATTTTTAATGCAGTCTTTCTTTGTTCTTAGATGAATCTAATTTTTAAGTGTAGATCCAAATGACACATTTCTTCTGTAGTGGTTATATTTCAGGAGACAAGTGAAAATTCTGGAGAGCCACAGTCCCTAACAGTTATGAGCTTCCTCCCCCATACTCTTTCCGTGTGTGTGTGTGTGTGTGTGTGTGTGTGTGTGTGTGTATGTGTGTGTGTGTCTGTGTCTATGTCTGTGCCTCTGTGTGTGTCTGTGTATGTGTCTGTGTCTATGTATGTCTGTATCTATGTGTGTATGTCTGTGTGTGTATGGCTGCGTGTGTGTGTCTGTGTCTATGTGTGTGTGTGTCTGTGTGTCTGTGTCTCT
>JANHMN010000014.1:4077692-4111896 GCA_030674055.1 Rhabdomys pumilio | reverse complement strand
TGTGTGTGTGTGTGTGTGTGTGTGTGTGTGTGTGTGTGTGTGTGTGTGTGTCTGTGTGTGTGTGTCTTTGTGTGGGTGCTATGTGTGGGTGTCTCTGTGGTGTGTGTGTGTGTGTGTGTGTGTGTGTGTGTGTGTGTGTGTGTGTGGTGTCTGTGATCTCAAACAAGCTAAAAAATAGTTGTTACCCCCAGAAACATCTGTGTCCAGTGAAAATGGCCCTCTTTGTACTGTCACTGCCATTTCTGAAGCTAAAACTCATGGATCCACAGACCACATCAGTCCTTTAAACCGTCAAAAGAGGTTATTCCTCCACACATAGTCCCGTGAGTTCAGAAATGATAATCTTCTAAAGAAGATACTTTAGTAAACTTTAAAAGAGATCACTAAAATGGAATTTAACAAGGCACAGAGCAGAAAGGGGAAAGTTGAGTATCAAGTATCCTAACACTGCTGCTTGCAGGATGTATTGAGGATCTATTGAAGAGAAAAGTAACAATAGCAAAGTTTTCAATGATAACATACTTACATCATCACAGAAAATATTCAGATTGCTTATTATATTAAAACAATGATTTAGTTTCAAACATCTAACAAAATGTAAGTAGATTTCTGACAGATGGGTATGTTTGTTTAATTGATGAGTAACTTATATATGCCTAGTGACAGTGATAACAGTAGCAATAACTATAGCTTTTGAAGAATATGAAAACTATAAGTCTTAAAAGGATGTTCTCTGATGAATGTGGTGGCATATAACTTTAGTATCAGGCAGCAGAGTAAGGCAGATCTCTATGATTTTGAAACAAGCCTTGTCTACAAACCAATAGCTTGTCAGAAAAAAACCAAACAATTAAACAAACAAACAAAAACAAAGAAAAGTTCTCTTTTGTATTTAGGTGGCCATGTTTATCTTAACATATTTGTAACATAATACTATTGTCATAAAGCAGTATGGTAACTTATAACAGGAGAAAGAAATGGTTACCTAGGTTTTCAGGCTCACACATATTAAGGAAAATATTGCTCAAAAGCTCTTTTTATTAACTCGAATTAGAATTAAGGCCTCTGCTCTGATGTTACAAGAGCATTCCATTTCTAATTCAAATTTTAAACAAATCATACAAAACTTTGAAGATGTATTCATTTGGAGCCGTTACTGAGACAGTGGTCACTGCCTTCTCTGAAGCATCTGATGCATGTTTTCTTTTCATGGTTGGTGAATAGATGTAAATAAATTGATGTAGCTTTTAGATATATGAATCTAGTAACCAACTGTGCTAAATCTCAGAGCTATTTCAGGTCTTTGTTTGTTTAAAGTTTTTATCCTGTTATTCTTTCTTTGTTTTTCCTTTCTCTAATTTTCCATTGCATAATAAATTTCTGGATAAATTCCCACTAGAGTTTCATAACTAGATTTAATGAAGCTGCTGAACTTTTCACCTTTGGCCAACAAACTTAAAAACTATCACAGTATCTATTGCATTTAATATTCGGAGAGAGGATGGTTCTGTGTCAGGCATGTTAACGACAAATCTTTTAGTGTATATGAGCTTATTTACATAGGTCCCTGTACCATCAAACAGAGGGAACTGAATTCTTTCATTTCTTTTTCTAGAATTCCGGAAATAAAACTAGATGCTGGGACTTTCTAGCACGTCCACCTTCATTCTGCTCTTCCACTGATAATCTGTCTACAAATACAAATCTTGGTGTCAACTGCCAGTGAAAAATAATTTCTTCATAAGTAGACATCAGATTTTGCAGTCTAAAAGGCTATTTTGACTGGATCTTTACCTCCCAAATCATCCTGTCTATTGAGCATGCATGGTTTGTAATGTTGACCAGATAGCATTTCTAAGAGCAGTAGTCAAGCACTGAGATGCATTTAAATGTACCAAATTCTAAAACTTAGAATGTATATTTTGTGCTGCTCTGTGCCTTTAGACACCTAGAAACATTACTTTAAGCTTTGTGTTTCTAAAGGAAATTGAAAAATAGCCAGGCAGTCATGTCTTATTTCTGGGCAGAAAAACTTCATGTGCAGTGAACACTAGAGGGGGAGCTTCCCCATCAGCAGAGGAGTCTCCAAACCTTCTAACAGAGGACCAGAATGATACCAGAGGACTCTGAAAGAGCAAGCTGAGATCTGACCAGCCATGGTTTTAAGGGCAAAGGTTAAGAATCAAAGTCAGTTAATTTGTTGTCCTTTTCTAAAACAAAGCAAGAAATTACAGTGAACTTGAGAGTTTTAGTTACTATCCAAGCCATGTTACAGAAAAACTTTGAATCCTATCTGAGGCACTTTTAATTTAAGGGATAGGATTAGAGAGCTGTGTTTCTTTTTCTTTTTCATTTCTTCTTTGATAAAGCTGCCTGTTCTTTAAATACCTAAGGAATGATGGATGAATTACCGTAAAATATTGAAAAATGTATGCCAACATAGAAATAGACATCCTAATTATTAGAGTCTAATAAGACACAACATTTGAAATGAGTTGACTCTGCAGTCAGACCTTGGATATACCCCCACACACCCTTTCCCCATTTAAAAAGCTTAAGATTCTTTCCTTTGGAAATGAAATCATATATTTCAACTATTCTCTTCTCAAGTTTAAGGATTTCCAATTCTACTGAAATTATTATGTATCTCAATTCTTCAGAACAATAAGTTAATTTGCTAAAACAAAAGCAATTAAAATTTATGAAATGGATCATTTTAAGTAGAAATATTTTGTGCAATTTTAGTGGGAAAATTATAAGATCATATTTCATTTGTTATTACTCATTTTTTTCTTGCCGTATCTTGCTTTAAGTAAAATACACTGTTTTACAAGATCAAAATATTTTTCAAAACATGGGGAAAAAATAGAAAAAAAAATAACAAAAGTAATTAGAATCAAAACTACTTTTTTCTGATGCCACTGAATAGCAAGTTTAATCCCAACAGAAGATCAAGTTGTCTTTGTAGTGAATGTTCACCAACAAACACAAGCAAATCTTACTGTGATCCTTAAAGGATTTACTATGGGTCTTTTGAAAGATGATCCATCTAACTATGATGAGCTTGATGCTTGAAAACATAAACCTTAAACTTCTTTTTGGACACTAGTAAAACATGAAAGAAAAAGAAGAGGAGGAAAGCAAATCTTTAAAATCTTTTTAGATGGACATCGTTTTTTGTACCATGAGAATCCAAGTGCAGGGACAACGGGTGCTTGATTTCAGTTGGAAGCTCTGCACATGAGTGGCACAGACCAGGTCTGTCTGACCTAAAAGTTCCCACTGATCAGGTCTAACCTACCCGAAAAGTTACTTTATAGGAGCAGAAGAAAAGTTAGTATCCTCCTCTCCAGCAATAAGCAAAACTGGCCATTTGTCTTTGTCTTCCGGGAGAGTTCAATGAGCCAAGGTAAAGAAACTTTTAAGTTTCTTTTCTGACTTCTGGAATGTTTTCTCCAGAGTTCTAGTAAAGGCTAATTTGTCACCTCCCACAAACCTGAAGGTTAATCATTCGTTAAGCACTCTTATTTACAAAATAGAGAAGCAAAGGAATGCTGTGTTAAATACAATATCTACACTGTAGAGTCAAATCTTCCAGGATGCTGAGTCAAATCAACTTTGAGGCTTTGATATGGCCGGGAATTGCCTCTCTCATTCTTTGCCCACAGAGAGCAAGGCAAGATGTGTGTATTATAAAGCAGCACATGGCTTTGTTTTGTGAGGGCACAAACTTAAAGCTTAAAGAATTGTGCATGAGTTGGCCAAATACATGCTACTTTTACCTCTATTGTCAGTACCAGAGCAATTCTCCCTTTCAAGAACAATGTCTATTAATTACTTGTCTCCTTTCCATAGTCCTGAAGCAGTGGCTCAGCATTTAAGAGCACGTGTTGCTCTTGCAAAGGTGCCAGGTTCAATTCCCCCACCCACATGAAAGATTACAACCATTGTAACTCCAGTTCCACAGAATCCTAAGCCCTCTTCTGACTTCTGTGAGCACTAGGAGTACATACACAAAAATAAACAACTAGCATTAAACAGACAGAGCAGTTTATATACAGGAATATATATTCATATACATGTATATATATTCATACACATATATGCATGCAATAACAATGAAAAATGAAGTAATGATTTGAAAGAGATCAAAAGGAAGTATGTAAAAGGGTATACAGGCTTGAGGAAAGGGAAGTGGAAATGATGTAATTGTATTACAATTTTTAAAATAAAAGAATTAATAAAAATTAAACAAACCTTTATGATAAAGAGACAATACTTGACATGTGGATATGTTAAACATTAATGAAATATTTCAGTTAAATCTTTAAGTTAGGGAAGAAAGTGGAAGGTAAGTTGAAAATGGGCTGGCCTGTGAACAAACATAATTTTTGGAAACTATCTCTAGTGTGGGTATGCTCAGAAGCACTTTCCCTTCACATATTCTGGATATACATGTTTCTGAAACATTTTAGTTTCTACTATTTCTTCACTGGTATTTCCAGATGATTATATCCTTTGAAAGCACATACATCTTACTTTTAATTCATAAAATTAATTTATTATGAATTTAGATATTTTCCATAACTGTAGCATTATGCTCCATGACATAATTATACTAATTCCTGTGACCTTCTTTTTTGATAATTTTTTCATTTAGATATGATCAGAGTAGATATTCATATTTATATCCATTATGTATCTAATTTTTACAAACTTTATCATGACAAAATTGCATAGATAAACATCTTCAGCCAAATTATCAGTTAAATGTCTAAACTTTATTTCACATTCACAAAGTAGGTTTTGAACCTCAAGTGTAAATGAGTGGATAAGGCATATATTCAATTATTAAATAAATCAGTTAAGAGAAAAATGCTGAATGTTATATTCACTTGGCTACTGAATGTATAAAGTTGCAAAAAGGTTTCTTTTTGTTTTAATTAGGAAAGTCATGAAAGTAAAAGCCTCTGTCAATGGTTGACAATGCGGAAAGGGAATCTCCGTAACTATGGATCTTCAGTAGTCTTTGGAGAGCTGTCATTTTCTCATGTTCCACTTAAAATATACTTTAGTATAAAACATAGAGACACATGTAAAAGTAACTGTATTAGGATAAAAACTATGTATGTTTAATAACATAATTATACTAATTTCTGTAACTGTATTAGGATGAATTCAGATGATTAACTTAGTTTTAAAGTATGTCATGTAAGCTGGTTGATTACATAGAATATTTTGAGTATATATAGTTGACAGCATGAAAATATGTGTTCTTTTTTGATAGATGTTTTGTTTTATTTATTTATCTGAGTAAACTGTAGCTGTCAACAGACACACCAGAAGAGGGCATCATTTCAGATGTTTGTGAGCCACCATATGGTTGTTGGGAATTGAACTCAGGACCTCTGGAAGAGCAGTCAGTGCTCTTATCTGCTGAGCCATCTCTCCAGCCAAAAAAGTGTGTTCTTTAATGTTAATAATAAATATTTATAGAACCTGTCGATAATTCATGTGGTTGTTGTTTGCTTATTTGGGTTGTTGTGTTTTGTTTAATTTTTTTTTCATTTTGCAAGGCTAGAGGATGAAGCCAGGGCCTTGTAAATGTTAGATAAAAAGCCACTTGCTCCATCCCAGTTTGAAATGATTTTCAGGTGACTGATTCTTAATACTTATCACCTACTATGCTTCAGTGCACTATATCTAGGCATAGTTTATTTCTGTGAACAAGAACAGACAGGTTTTAATCATATGATATTAAATAAATGGAAAAGTACAGTGAAGGCAACAGTAACTTACAACTGGAGCAATTCCTCTTCCAGTCTTAACAACAGTAAGTTACAGCAGGAGAAATTCTTCTTCCAACCTTTAACAATCTTGAAATACAAATAGATTTAATAACTATATTTAAAAAAAGAGATAAGATGGAAAAGCATTTTTTAAAATAAGTGGAAAATATAAGACAAACGGAAAGAAAATCTTGTGAAACTGATAGATTGGCAAAGATGTTTGCCATGGAGGATGCCAGCCAGGTTCCTCTGATGGGGGTGAAGACCTGTCAAGTTTTTTGAAGCAAATTAATGTTCAAGACAGATTTACATGTTAAAAAAGATTATTCTGAAAAGCATGTATGAAATGGGCTGAAGAAAGGTAAAATTTCAGAGAAGCAGTTCATATAGAAGAGGCCATAGTCTAAAACATCAAGTTGTCATGGTTTTGAGTAACGTCCCCTCTGATTGCCATTTAGAAGGTAACACTGAAAATCTATCTAATCTATACTTCACTAAATTCAAAGGAGGAAGGGAATGGCCAAACACACAAGTGATATATTAATTGTATCTCATCATTTCTGTGCTATATTTAATTTATTTATATATGCAAACTTTAGTTTTACCCAAAGGTTGGGAAGGAGTACTACAAAGGAACGACATGCATAACAAAATGTTTGTCCCTCTAGTTACTTTGTATACTTTTAAAGCACCATTATTGCAGGACATTTTATAATTTCCTTCATTTAATCTTTATGTTCTTTCCTCTTTTTTTCTTCTTTCTGTTTTTTATCTCTGTCCCTCTGTGCCTCTCTCTCTCTCTCTCTCTCTTTGTGTCTATGTGTGTGTGTGTCTGTCTGTCTGTCTTTCTCTCTCTCTCTCTCTCTATGTCTTTGTGTGTGTGTGTGTGTGTGTGTGTGTTGCTAGGACCTGATCACAGAACATTTTCTGAGTAAATGCTTTACTCTTGTCCTGAATCTTCAACCTCACAATGCAATGATTTTATTTTTTCATTTTATTAAATGAATGATTCATTATCTTTTACTTTTTACTAGCATTTTTCACAGTGACAAAAATATTATATCTAACCTAAAGACACATAAAACAAAAATGTTTTAGAATATAAAAAAAATAGAGGCTTCCTTGGAATTACAAGTACCTGGACAATTCATTCAGTTCACAGAAAATAGTTAACTCTTCTTAATTTAAAAAAGTCAATGTTGAGCCAAAAATGTATTTTCCTGAGAAATATTAAAAATTTACAAAGGTGTTTGCATAATAAATACAGTTCCATTATTGTATATAATATATGCATTTACATTTTAATCTTTCTATTATTGACATAAGCTATCAGCATATGAAACACAGTCAAAATTTATGAAAATTTGATTATATAATATGACAAAATTTGGATTATTTGGTTTATGAGATTCACTCATTTCAGGCTTATATTTTGCACATTTTAGAAAGAAAATATGAGAGAGAAAAACAGGAAAGGTGAGGTTGAAAAATTTAGTTCTCAATAAGTAATTTATTCGCTTTCGTAACACCAGTCTAGGCAAAAGGATGGCGTATCTGGATAATGTTGAAGTAGGTACTAAAGTAGTTGACCGTAAATCTGAGCTTCATTAGTTCTCCTTGATTCCTCCAGAGTGAGAGATAGAATCCTCTGGTTTGGAAGTTTCTTTCATTCATTATAACATATCCAGTAGTTGGAGGAGCAGATAGAATGAGATTAGGACAACAGCAGAAAAATGAATGGAATTACTTGATTTTCTGTCCTTGTTTGAAGGCCTAACATTTTCTAGGTAAGAAAATGTTCCAGTACCTTGAAATTGGAGCTAGACCAGAATCCTTTGGGGTACCTCGGTCGGTCACTCTAGCTCTTCCAGAATCAAGGTGGACTCTAAAGAAGGAAAGTGCTTATTAATACTTTCATAAATGTAGAAGCTCAATTACATCTAAAATTTTAACTGATATTTTTTTTTAAAATGTAGAAATAACGTATTTACAATACTACAAGAAACAAACTGGTCATTTTTAGCTAGTATCCAAAACATGTTAAAAATTATTTATTTAGAATTACTGAGGTAACTTCAACATTATGTACTTTCTGCTCATGGAGGAGGAAAAGCCTGCTCCTGGGATACAAGTAAGTAATGTAGATCAGAATCTTTAACCCCAGCACCCACAAAATAACCCAGGGTTCCAACTGTAGCTGCATTGGCTCCTGTGAATCTGTGCTGGAGATTGGTTACAGAAGGTCCCTGCAGCCTGCTGTCAGCCAGTCTAGATGGACTGGAAAGACCCAGGCTCAGTGAGAGACCCTTTATCAATGAATAAATTAAAGAGCAGTTGAGAAAGACAGATAACATCACCTTCTCTCCTCAGAGTATAGATGCAAGCATGTGCAGACCCCATCACCACCCAACACAGTCTGCTGTATCTGGAATAATATACACCATAGTTTTACTGATCATGCTACCTTATTGTAGTCTGCTTTCTTACTTAATAAAATAAGCACTCTTTCATTCTTAAATGGTCCAAGTCCTGATGAAAAAGTACTTTTGCTTAACATCCTACAAACTTTAAACTAATAGAAATGCAGAAAAAATGCATTTCAGACATGATTATAAGGATCATGAGAGTTCAGTATTAAGGACGGCATAGATCTGAGAAATATCTATTCATAAGAATAGATGCTAAGAAACAAGAAAATCATCAAATAACAAGTGTAAGTTGCATCAATAAGTCATTTAGTATGCATGCTTTGTGTAACTAGAAAAATATTTAGCTTATTAACCTTTATTGATTGTTTTCATGATTGAATTGTTAAAATATTATAATATTGCATAAGTAAGTTCTAAATAGATTTCTGACTCAGATTTCTGTCAATGGTGATTGTTCAGGTTTCCAGGTAAGGAAAAAACAAGAATAATGTTTGTCCGTTTCAAACTGAAGTTGCCATTCAAAGTTTTCAACATAAAAATAGTGCATTAGTAACCCTTGAAAGGTGCTGCTTACATTATTCTTCATCAACCAAATTACCTTATTTGGTTAGTTTGTTCTAATAAGAAAAAATAAGTTTTTAAACTTAAAAAAATTTAAAGTAAAATTTATTAGGAAATAAACGAATGTTTCCAGCAAAAGACCAGGGGTAAATCAATGGCTTACAATGTGTTAAATGTGTTTATTTGCAATTTCAAAGTTTAGATTTCCTCATACATTTTCATACTGATGGAGATAAAACACTGAAGTCTTAAATCCCTCTATGCCATGCTGAGTTGCTAAGGGCTGTTGGGTTTTTGTTATTTCTCCTCTCGAGTTAGCTCTGATTATGCCTGCTGAGTGAAAAATTTGTATTTGCCGACAGAAATAGGAACCACCCCACGTGCACTTGCACTCAGCAAATGCTCCAATACATCACAAAGATTTGCTCAACCCACCTTCTGAGGCCAATCGAGCATGTTATTTTCTGTTTAGATCTAATTCTGGAGCCTATCAGTCAGGAGTGTTTTCCAATCTCTGATTAAAGCAAGGTCTACAAAGCTGGAAGTGTTCACACACAGTCTCATTAGAACACTGGATAGAGTGACCCAGGCCTTCTAGCACAAAGCTCTGAGTGAACTTCAAATATGAGAGTGCATCAATCAAATCCAAGCCAGGCTTTTATGTCATTTTTCTACTTTGCCTTTAAAGTCCTATAGGAATGCCCTCTCCAGCTGTACAGCCCAAATGCATTCAACAGAAACAAAAAAGCAAAGGCCCCCCATGCCCTGCCCCCTTCAAATGGGGATGGTTTTCCCTCCCCGGCAAAGTACTAGAGAGTCCTCTGTGCATTTTAAATTATTTAGCATGCTCAACAATGCAACCGAGAGCATATCTATGTCACTCAATGTCTGTGTATTAATTATTCGTGCCCATCTGAAAGGGAAACCAGTAAGGATAACGATAACAATACTGTATAATATGCTTCAAACAGGGGTAGCTGACTGAGTGTAAAATAATGCACTTCTCACAGATATGTCTCACACTCCACCTTAAACCAGTTAACGCATGGGCATGTGTATGTCCAGATGCAAGTGTGAGCATATGGTGTGTGTGTGTGTGTGTGTGTCAGGGAAAGGTTGTAATAACATTAAGAAAACAGAAATAGCATAAGAATAAAGTGTTAAAAAGAATGAAGAGTCTTGGCAGAAAAGATAAGGCATAAGTCTGAAAAAGAGTCAGGAATTTAGTCAAGGTTTGTACTATATATTGCTAAGACAATAGAGTTATTTTCAAAAAAGATCTTTAAAAGATAAACATAAAGCAAAACAATGTAAAATTTTCTAATATTATCATTAGAGTGAAATGCCTGGGTGCAATGGTTATTAAATTTAGGTACCTTCATTGCAATAATCAACAGGAAAATAAAATCATGTCAGAGTTACCATCAGAATAAACTGAATAATATAAGTTTCTGCATCTGGAAAATAAAGATAACTTAAAAGAGGATAATAAATCTTTAAGATAGTTTATAGAAACTTTCTTGGATTACACCTCTTTTTATCAAGTAAATGGTTCAGCTACTCAAGATAACCTATGCAGAACCAGCTAGGAAAGGCAATACACCGCAAGCAATGTGTACATTGTGATATCACAGATTTCTTCTTTATTCAAGAGAATTCTCTGAATATGTATCTTTTTCCACTTCTACTATTTATTATAAAATAGCACTTCACATCTCAAATATTTTATATATTATGTAAAAGAGTGTTTGAATATAGAGCTATACATATATGTTTTTAATTTAAAATGTGTTTCTTTGTAAGGCTTTAGATATTTGGAGAATCTGTGCAAATTTTTATAAATGAATACTAGAGCACTCGATAGAATACCGTCTGTAATTTTCTGATAATGTTTGATATGGATCTGTGTAACTTGCTTTCTTTTTAAATTAATTAATTTATTGCAAAAAATGTAATCCATCCCATAAAAACTTTAGTTCATTTAAATAATTTTTCTCTTTGTAGAACTGAGATTCATCTCAGTTCTGGATTGAGTTCTTTCTTCATAGATTTTTTTAAACTGAAGGAATGAAATAATTTTTTTTTCTTCAATATATGACAAATTGAACTTTTCTAATGACAATTAATATCAAGGCTGTGAGAATTTAAGTTGACCACTAAGCATTTTACATATTTTCACACAACTTCCCCAAAACATCTAGTGATATATCTTGAAGAATATTTTAAAGCTTTGATATTATTTAAAGGTAACTTTTTAGAGAAAAAAAGAGCATATTCAATAAATTGTAAAGCTGATACCTTCCTTGAGTATTCTTTTCTTTCCTCGAGTGATTTAAGTTATGTCAATATAAGATCTGAAATTTTCTGAACAACAAAACAAAATACACTATTGAAGTAAGCTTGGCATTTGTATATATCTTAAAAAAATAGCAAAAGTTTCGAGATCCCATAATGTAAATTCCACTTTTCATTGTCAAGTTGCCATTTCACCTCTGAAGATAAAAATATAACATGGAAGAAATAGATGTCCAAGGTAAGGGACAAAAATAACTGCAAATGTCTAGAGAAGCTACAGGTCATGCTTAAGAAAATATGTCCGAGACAGACATATGTAAGTTCTTCTTGGTGGAAATATTTTCTAGTGTTTCTGCATCCAATGTCATTATCTTGAAATGATCTCATCTAACTCTTATGAGGATGTGGTGAGTGAATGTTATTGGTGAATCAAGTAATATTTAGCATTGAACAATGATTAATAGGATGTTGGTTAATAATTACTAATTTTGATGAGAACAGAAATTTACTAGAAATACATATCACATTATTTAGTTCAGTGCAATAAAATAGAATTAAATAATTTCTCAAGTAAATATTTGTTTTAAAGTTTTTCTTCTTTTTCTAGCATTATGTTCACTGTATGTAAGATTTAGAATTTAATTAAAAACTAACATCTTTATAATTATAAAATCATGTAAATTATTTCTTAGTTGATATTAACTATTTACATGGTAGGAACTAATAATCAAGTCATACATTTAATCTATGTGTGATATGATAATATTTAAAATATATTATGCTATATGGTATATATAACTTATTAGTGAAGGATATGCAGTATTTGCTTTAGTTTAAATTTAAATCTACCTTTCTCTAGAATCTGGAGAGCCTTCCAATAATGTTGTTTATGTGAAAGAAAAAAACTGTTGCAAGTGATTCATCTAGAATGTAGATTTTGGAAAAATATATTTTCAAATATGAAAATCAAAATTAAATTGTCAAGTGCTCTGACTAAAGAAAATTGAGTTGTGAACTAATTCTCATACTCTATCAATGTTTAGTGTTTAATAAGTCAGTGATCTGCAGGGCTCTTAAGCTTACATGTGATATATATCTGGATTAATATTTTAAATTTTTTAAAAGTTACTATGTATGACAAAAGTACTCGTATTTATCCTGCCTCAAGGCTCAGTTAAGGGTTCTATCAGTTGATTAATGCCTAAGAAAAGAAGGGAGAAATATCAGTTTTATACCAGTTGTAAAACCTCTTGAAGAAAGATTATTTTGTAGACATATTTTGTCTTTCTTTTGTGGAAAATGGCTCTGTATTAAAGCTTAGTTGAAGAGCAAAAATAAATTTTCCATTAAATGTATCAGTTATACAACATCAGACATCATGAAATTTGTTGTCCATGTATTCTCCTCCTAGACCTTAACATGACAAGTAACCCTCACTCACATATCAATATTAAGTAAAATATTTCTCGTGGCAGGAAGTCTAGTTTGGGAAGATTTAAGTGCTGAGAAACACAATGGCAATAATGTCTGTACATAACCTTCTAGACGGTAATGTTTCTTCATAATACAGCAAACCAAGAATTGCTGTTTTATCTAGATATTAAAATTAAAATGACATTGGTTATTATGCTGCAGAACAACTTGAATGTGTCTAGATTCTATCACTATAACACAAAATTGCAAACAAATATTATTGTGATGAAGTTAAACCAGCTTATTTTTCCTGAGATTTATGATATCTGGTCTGCAGGAAGTTCATATTTCTTGGTTATTATCATAAAGATAATATCATTCTTCCCATGAGCATTCTAGACCCCAGTCATAGCTGTGATACTATTCTCATTTTTATCTAACTTTGCTAATTTCCCTTTCGTTAATAAAACAACACTATCACTTAATTTTTAATTTTCTAATGAAGTTTAAAGATTGAACCAACCTTTGCTGAAAGATTACTATTAACTTTGTATTTATTAAATGACATAATTTTGTGTCTATCCCTAGTATTATCACTAGGAATTACTGCATCGAAGTCAGGAGAAGAGAGATTCATTTCTCAAAATCAAATACTCTGCTCCAATAATTAGAACTGGTCAAGTAAGTGATCAAACACATACCGCCAGTAACTCCGACAGAACAAAAAAATATCCGGTCATACTTAAAGAATTTCTAAATTTGCTAATCATTAATTTTTAAATGAAGTTTCCACCAACCTACCCCCGCTATTACACCAGGTTGAAGAGTCTAAAAGAAGGTAGACTCAGAAGAGAACTTTTCAATGCTTTAATTTTTTTAATGTGATACTGTTCTTTTTAAGGGTTCTTTCATATGTGATCAGTCGGATATACTGACTTTTGTGAGTTAACACAAAAGTGAAGTAGTACTTTCAAGTCCTGTATCTCTTTGGAGATTTAATGCACTTTGTAATATCTCTGAGATCAGTCAGGGAGAGACAAGAAGAAAGAAATTTGATTTTGAGTCTGGACCAAAGCTCAGCGACTTGAGAGGGACCTAAACATAATGAAAAGGAAGAAGTTTCAAAGAGAAAGTTGGCAGCTATGACCAGAATCCACAGGGCCAGCAGGACTAACATCAACCAGAGGCAGATTTAGAGGGGTGTCTTATGATCTCTCTTGATACCATTGACACTTCAAGACCCAGTTTCATTGGGGGACAGTCTAGTAAAAGAACATCTCCAAAGGACACAGCATGGTTGCAGTTTTGAGAAAGACATGAAAATACCAGCACCAAGGGCCTAACGCTGTCCTTTTCTCCTCCAAAGATCACATACATCTGGGGAAAGCAAAAGTCAACATCTGAAATGTGCCTTTTTCAAGCTTGACTTGAATGATATAAAGTTGGCCATATAATAGCGAGATGCTTACCTTTGTGACCCAGGTCCAATGTAATCCTCGAACAAGTCATTAGCTGATGCCTGGTAGACTTCACTTACCTCCTGGTGAATAACTGTCTACTCTCACCTTCTCTTTTGTTAATTTTTGAAATTAAAATAACGGCCAGGAATGGTGTGTGTGAAATGTTGAATACGAAGTTAGAATATTCTTATCTCTTTGTTTCCATATGTTCCATGATCTAATGATTCTAAATGTGGTAACTTATAACAAAATATTTACAGAACGCTTCTTGTAAACTTGGCATAAACGTTATCAAAACAAAATTCATACCAGTAATGTCCATAATATTAAATAAATTATACAGATATCTTAAGATAGAATTTTTGTTTAAACAAGAGGGACACATATATAAACTTCTTGAGCAGTGACATGACTTTTCATTTCCCATAAACAGTACAACAAAATCAAGTCATATGAAAAGCTTGTAAAAATCTTAAAATTATGCTTCTAGTATATCTGCCATGATGATACAAATGCTAAAACGCCATGAAGCTAAATTTATAGTGGGTAAATTGAAACTAGTATTCAATGACATGAAACCCTCCACATTGGTTATGTAAGAATTATGTGCAAAATGAAAACCAAACCTGCCAAAATAACTAAAAGTGAGTAGTGTTAACCTAGATAATTAAGGCCAAGAGCTAACAACTACCGTTTAGAATTACTTACATTTAACTCAATGATAAAAATCATCAATACAGAAAAAAATGCATCTTTATGACATGAGAATATCTGATCAGTTTCCCAGAAAGGAATAGTTAAATTGAACAAAAAAAAAATTAGTTTGATGACTTCTTTTACAGAACATTAACTAAACTTTAAGTTTTAATTGACTACCAATATTTTATAGGAAGACAATGGAATCATCTTTTCAATTTTTAGTAAGATAGTAAGATAGCATTTTTTTTTTAGCAATGAAACAAATTTTTGGGTTACATTCTATATTGTAAAGTTCACACAGAAGATATGACAAATACCATAGGTTGTAAGAAAATCTTCTTTTGGAAATGTGTTTGTTAGCATGTGGTGGTAGTAGTTTGAATGATAAATGTCCCCCATAGTCTTGGACATTTGAATGCTGTGCACCCTGTTTTGAGCTGTTTGGAATGGCTAGGAAGTGTGGTCTTTTGGAAAAATTGTCTACTGGAAGTAAGTTTCAAAACTCTAAAAAATTGTTTAATTTTAATTTTTGTTCTCTGCTTCGTGCTTTCAGTTTGAAAATGGGAACCCACAGCTTCTTCTCTAAGCTGCAATTCCTTTGCCACTCCATCATGGATGCTAGCAATCTAGAAATACAAGCTTGAGTAAAATGCTTCCTGGATAAGTTGCCTTCGCCATGCTGGTTTATCACAGCAATAGAAAAGTAACCTATACAATGATCTTCAGTTATTTGTAAATAAATGTTGAATATTAATGATATGATTTATGAAGTAAATTAATGAAACTATTTTCTTGCCTGTTATAGATATAAAAACAAAGTAAGTTTTTGTCATTGTCTACCTTCAAACATAATTATTTTTTCTCTTCAAATGCAAGTAAATATTGTAAGATCTCCTGTAATATCTAGACTGAATAAAATTCTTGAGAATAATTTGAAAACAACATTACCTTTCTAGCTTATACCAAAGTTGCACATGGAATAATAACTGTTAGAAAAGAATCTATCTCACCATTGAATAACCAAAATTCTAATAAAAAATATAACAATATTTTGTGTGTACTCTGTTTTTTCTATCACCTATAATAATCTTCTATTAGTTACTTAAATATTTCATATTTTGTATAATTCCCTTGAATAAAAACTATTTTCATTATAAAAATTTTCCGTATTTATCTCTACCCACCATCTCTTATCTACCTGTCTATCTGTCCATCTGTCTGTCTATCTATCTATCTACCTATCTATCTATCTATCTATCTATCATCTATCTATTATCAAATCACTCTAAACTAAAAGAAAGAAATGTTATCTTTTAACAAATATTGGGAGAAGTAAATCTTTGTTTTCTATTCTTGTGATAACACAGCTGTTTTAATTATGTCTGCATAAATTTTGAATATTTGTTGCTTCATTTTTAACTATTTATCTACAATCTGCCACTTATTAAGTTGTTAATGTTCATAGGTCATACAGTCAGTTGACATGAGAAGGCAATACATACATTAGAGATACTTTAAGTACTGGCAAATGTGGATTATCTCTTTTTAAGTTGTTAGTGTATGGGATCTAATAGTCCTCAAAGCATTATAGTTTATAATCAATATTCTTATCTACCTCCCTGAGCTCGAAGGTATGACCATGTTGCTAAAGACAGCATAGAACATGGATAAACAAAGTTGGTACTCATCTGGAAATTTTATCTTTACTGGTTGTCTTTCATAATGTTTGAAGGTACTACTCACACTGCCAGGACTGAGAAGTAATCATCAATCTCATTAGTTAATAATACTTGACAGCTACAATAACCATCTGCCTGTGAGCTATGTCTAGTGCTGCAACAGTGGCATGGATGTTATGGGAATAACAAGTCTCTTTCCAATTGGATTTAATATTCCATGAAATGAAACCTACACCTAGAATTGTTAATGGGAGTAAGAACTGTGCTAGATAGTTCAGAGGCCCCAGAGAAGAACCTAATACAGTTATTCTACTAAGTGAATATAATATTAAAATGACTCCTAATAACTTGTTGCTATATATGTAAATCAGTGAATCTGTCCATCTTTATCAGAGAAGGTTCTCTTTGTATAGATATAAACTAAAATAGAAAGCGCAAATGGCATAAAACAGAATAAACATCTGCGAAGTCTGCAGACTAAATAAGACATGCACAGTACAGCTCCCCTCACAAGGCTCAGGGGTTTTCATAGAAGGGATGTGTGGGGAAAGGTTATAGGAGTCAAGTGCTGAATGACTTTCTAACTCATAAGCTGTATCTCCTTCACTGTCTTACTTGGAGTGAATTTCATTTTGTCTATAATAACAAATGAAAGAAAAGAACATGAGTTGTTAATCTATCTATTCTATGTGTTTTACACAATTTATTAGATGTGTTTTATATAATAATTGTAATAAAACATTGAGATTTTAATATAAACTATACAATATGGACAAAATTATGCTAAGTAACTTAACTTATATATAAAATTTCATCTAACAGTTTGTTTAATAGTTTTATCATTAGTTTGTCTAATCATTGTGATACATATCATTATAAAACTAATTAGAATTTATTCTTCAAATTAACATTATATTTCTATATTGGCTTCTATTTTTTTGTGAAATATGCCTTTGTAAGGTAATGCAATTATTAGAGTTATATTGACCCATGAACTGCTCTTTTTATGGTTTGCAAAATCATTGGAAATACATTATTCTCCATGTTTTTAAAAATGCTTAGTCAAGAATGTATTTTGAGTTTTAGTTACTGTAATAAATATTATTAATCTTAACTACCTCCACTACTACATGTTAAATGACCCATCTTTCCAATTAAATATATTTCTCAAAATATCATTGCTCTCCATGGTTTAGAAGAATATCAGATTTCTTCTTTAATACATTTAGGAAGGTGATAATACAAATATTCTAGAAATAGAATTATTTCAAATTGCCTCCAAAAATAATCAATTAAAAACTGAACATTTAATTAACAAGACTGTCACTAGTTTCTCTTTAGATTAAGCTGGATGATTAAAAGATAATTTTTATTATTTCAGCTAGCTATATTAAAACATACCAATATATTTTCATAAGCTCTCATAAATATTTCTCAAGTAGTTCTTTTAAACAGTTCCATGAGAACAATTACAAAACATTGCAAACTGGCAATAAGAGCTAATCCATAAACAACGAAAGGCCATAAATGAGACTATTTAAAGATTTGACCTCCTGACATTGACACTCTAATTCAAACATTGCTTTTGTATTTTCGTGTCCTACAAGTGAAAATATTGATAAAATTATAGACAAAGTAAAAGTATGCCACACAATGGTACTTGTTTATCATAAATTTCTGAAACATTCACAAAACTGTTTAGTGGCTCTGTGTGTGTGTGTGTGTGTGTGTGTGTGTGTGTGTGTGTGTAGTCATGAACAGGCATACATGATATCAGCACATGTGTGGGGCCAAAGTTCAATTTTAAAGAATGAAGTCTATACTTTAATCTTTATCTAGGTTTCAGGATTGAGCTCAGATTAGCTGAGCACTAGGTTCCTCCAACAAGCACCTTAACCTGCTAAGTCATCTTACTTGCCTCATTTGAAACATTTTAAGAGATTAATTTGATTCAATTGTCAATCTTTCTAAAGGCATTTGACAAAGTGTGAAAGAGACTTCATCTCAAATTGAAGGTCTGTAGCATCTCTTGTGGCATACAGGAAAACCTAGGTAGAATTTCTCAAATAATCTCAGGTTTTCTCATGGAAAATCATGTTTTGTAAGTATTTTTGATTGTTGTTTTTCTGTCTTACCACCTCATGGAAGAAAATTATTATTCTACAGCTTATGACCTCAAAAATGAAAACCATGTCACTAGTAAAAAGCATTAACTATTTTACCTATTATTTAAAACTCAAAAAATTATTTTTTGCCATTCAATGTTTTAAAAATAATTATATCAGAATCATCTTTTCTTTACTTTCTTACTCTAGGAAATCCACATACTTTTTTTCCCAGTGTCATAGTTTGTTTTAATAAAAATCTACTTAATTTAATTCAAACTTTTATGTGTTAGAGAAAAGTATGGCTATCTGGTCAATGAAAAGGTCTTAGAGTCACTGCACTATCCAGTATAACACAAAGTGTTTTAACCAACTTGATTTACATTTGTCTAATTAAAATTTTCCTCCTGAACAAGAACCATATGAAGCTCTTAAAGGAGTGAGACTATAACTACATACACACATACACACACACACACACACACACACACACACACACACACACACAAATTATTCTGTTTGAACAAAGCTTTTATATACTTATGTTTTAATAATAAATTAGGAATGATTCTGATAGAAAATTTTAAATCTTTCTGCCATTCATTTACTTATATTATTAATATGCTAATATTAATTGAATGTTTTCTGTATCCCAAATGCTAGGGCTCTGACTATTTAAAATGGCAAAATTTTCACTATAAAAGAATTAAATAGTATGATTCACATAATTGAACAATTAAACCACTTATCCAATTTAAACTGAGGAATTTCTTGTAACACATGCATTCCTGAGATCTTTATAAAGCATGGGTCCTTTTATCTAAGTCAATACAGTGGCATTTGTTGCTTTGTATTATGAATAATAACATGTAAGAATATTTAAATATTTTTGTCTTAAATTTTTTTAAAGTTTCTACATCATGTTTATTATAAAAAAACAACTGTTAACCAAAATCTTTCTAGTTTACTAAAAAAAAAATTTAAAGATACTACCTAGATGCCTGTTTATGAATTTTAATACATACACAGAAAGAAAGGGAGGGATATAAAGGGGGAGGGGGAGGAGGAGAGAGAGGGGGGAAACAAAGGGAAAATGTTTGGTGGCAGTCTAACAAAACAGTTACTAGGAAAGAAAAATTAGAAGATTTTTTATGATGCTAATATTGATAAACTACCATTCATGTTGAATTTAACATTGTAATATTTTGAATAGTCTGATATATACAAAAATATGCAGCAGGAATTACTTTTTTTTCTCTTTTCATTAATTTTTTATTTATTCACTTTATGTCCTAATATCTGCCCCTTGTCTTTCCAGCCCCACCACTTTTCATTCCTTTACCCTACCCTTCCCCAGGAACTTCTCAATAACTAATGAATGAACAATAAAATACTTAGCCTATGAAATTTTATTGTATGAATTTAATTATGTCACAATACGTATGATCTTTGTGTGTTTGCCTATATATAGAGTACAGAAAAGTTACACTTCTAGGGATTGTATGTTTTTATTTTGTGGCAGTTTTTCCCAGTCTCCATAATAAAGTCCTGGTCTTTTCTCTGTGCACTATTACCACAAGTTGGCAGCAATAATATGTCTGGTAGCATTAGAAGGTCATTCCCTGAAATACTGGCTCAGAGAAGCAATAGCCTTGGGCACACTGTTTGATCATTGTAGATAACAAGATTGCAAGGGCAAGGGTAGAAAAAGGCAAAATTGGGTGTTAAGTATGAGTTTATTTCTAAAAAAATAACCTAGTAATTTTAATATTATAAATATAATTTAAACATTAAATCTCTCATTTCAAAAAGTTTGATTTTTGCATACTTTGTTAATGTCACACAGAAGTTATAATATAACATTATTACTAGGTACAGTACTTAAATACGCAGATTATATTTATTTTCAGTGAATGAAGAGTTCACAATTTATATTAATAAAAATATTATTCACTTTTGATTTGCATATTAACTGTTAAATAGTTTGTATGTCCAAGTAGAATTACATTATTACATTAGAGAGAAGGGTTTCAAACTCTTTAGGTTTTCAGTGTTATATCAGCACCATAGTATCACCTGCTGTTTCCAATAATATTCTGCTCACACAAGCATCTCTGTAAGAGCACAGTTCATTTAGATGCTTGAGTTTGTGCGTTGCACATGTAAGTTTAAGTACTTGGTGGAAGCTACTATAAACCCTGCAATTGTGCGCAACAATAATGGTCATAATTGGATAGTACACGTCTTCATAATTTTCATCTCTGTGGCACCATTCATTATACAGCACCCTATATCTACTCATATAATTTTACAGGAAACTACTTAGAGCTAGTTTTGTTAATTACCTGTCAGGCAGTCAAGTTTCATTACAATAGCATTTTGGTACTGTTGAAGGGTAATGTTACATCCTTAGAAATTAAGGTAATTTCCAGGATAAAGAAATGATTGGTGGACAGCAATGTGTGTAAAAAGAAGTAGTTTTCTTTAGTGCTTTAACAGGTATTTCATTTATCATGAACTGTCTTTAAGCCACTGAAAGTAGATAGAACCACAGGTTAGGAAACCATTGGTTTTCTGGTTTCCATTATATATTTGAAGTTATCCTGATTATTCAATTAATAGAAATACAATTGATTAAATTGGGCAAATACATCAATCATCTGATAACACAACATATTATTATTGAAAAGAAGCATTTCACTTTTCTACAATCAGGTTCATGTCTAGACTGAGCTGATCAAATGGCAAAGATCAGTGTGTTTTTACTACGAGAAAATGTTTTAACTATGTTGCTAATTTTTTGCTTATGGACTGTCACTATATAGCAAATTTATAATCATTTTTTCCTCTCATTTTACTTTTAACTTAACACTCTAACTTCAAAAGGAGTGGAATAAATATAAAAACCCAACACCTATATCTATAACTTTGACCATTTTATTTTACTATAACTGATTATTCCAATAGCCAGTTATGGATATTTTTATTGAACTCACTGTAAGCAGCAGAAGCATATCAAGAAGAACTTTGAGAAAAATATCAAACAAAGAAAATTGTTATTTTATGCTCACATTACTATACTGGGTAGAAAATATACATAACCCCCATTACACCTTCTTCTACAGTACAGACCATTTAGAGAGACAGTAAAAATGGCTCAGTGAAGCATCTTCTCAGATGGTCATCACACAAACTCAAAGGTGCCCTGGGAAAGCTGAAATCTCTCCACAGTCACAAAAGGATAAAATATATTCAATGTCATCTACATCTACAGGATAAAACACCGAAGAATGAAAAGCACATCTGAGACTAAGTAGCTCTGAGAGGATAGGAATACGCTCATTCTCCCTTGTTCCAGAGGCCAGAGAGGACAGTAATATACAGGTTCTTCCTTGGTCCAGAGGCCAAGGCTGGCTGTAGAAACAGATGCACTTGCAGGTGCCAGCTTAGGTGGTATCAGGACCAGCTGTACTGCCTCCTGAGACTTGTCCAAGCATGAATATGAGAAAGGGGTCATGGAGGGCAAACCTTGGGCACTGTCACCATTGCCCATATGAGGGTGTCAACTAATTAATTCATAGAAGTTCCAATTATACACGATTAAATATTATGTTTTGTACAGAACTGTCACTAAGATTAACTCTTTCTATTACACTGCTATTTCGTACATATGAGCATTTCTTATAGTGTGGATAGACGAAGGTTTGTATTATGAAGGGTGTGGTCCTGAAGATATGGCTTACTAGCATGCCCACAACCTGTTTAATAAAAGCTATAACTTATTTATACTTGCTTTTTACATGAGGAACTAATTTCCTTGTGCTTATTATAAAAGGCACTTACTCACTGAACCACCACCCCCAACCTCTATAAGATATTTTTAATAATTTATTTTCTTAATAATCATTTTATCAGTACTACTGATATCTCCCACATGTGAAAATCAATAAAACATACAATTTAGGTTCACAAAAAAAAAAATCTGTCCTAGAATAAAAAGTAAAAATCATTCCTTGATTTTCTTGAAAATAAGAATATAACTTTCCAAATAAGAACTTATCTCTCATTCTGGGAGTGATGGCACAAAGTTTTAATGGCAGTAGAGGTAGAGGAAGACAGAGTTCTGAGTTCAAAACCTACACACTGCATAGGGAGTCTCAGAACAGTCAGAACTATGCAGTGAGACCCTGTCTCAAGAAAAGAAAGAACAAACAAACAAACAAACAAACAAAACATCATCATTATCAAAAGGAAAGTAAGAAGAAAGACAAACAGAAAGGGAGAAAGGAAGGAAGGGTGGAATGTGAAAGGAAAGAAGAAATAAAGGAAGGAAGGAAGGAGAGAGAGAGAAGAGAGAAGAGAGAGAAGAGAGAGACAGAGAGAGAGAAAGAAAGAAAGAAAGAAAGAAAGAAAGAAAGAAAGAAAGAAAGAAAGAAAGAAAGAAAGAAAGGAAGGAAGGAAGGAAGGAACAAAGAAAGGCAGACAGACAGACTTATACTCTGGCCTTCAATTTTTACAGGACTGTTTGCTTTGATGAAATGCAGTGAGAATGATTTTTAAGACTATTTCACATAACTTTCTTGAGTACTGGAAAATTGAATAGACAGCAAATCTTTTAATTGTATAATATGACATAAGAATTTAAATGCAAGTACATTTGTTGAGCAAACTGAAATGGTTAATATCAGCCTTTTGGTGAGAGAAAGACTTAATGTTAATAAATAAATGTGATGACATGGAAATACCAAAAGCAACTAATGTCCACAGGAAATGCTGGAAGGAGAGGGTAAGCAGGGAAAGCATGAAGTAGTACCTCAGAGTGGGAAGACCGGGTTGCCGTGGATATTTATCCTACTTAGTTCTATTAGTTATCCATGCTCATATTTACATTTTCTGTCTGTATAACAATTAGTTATGAAGGACAGTTTATTGGGTTATTGTTCTGGAGCCTAGAAGTCTAAGCTTGGGTGTTCCAAACGCCTAAGTCCTTACACTACACCATTCCAGGGTGAAAAGTGAAAGACAAGAACATGAATAGGATAGGCTGACTATAGCATCCCCTCAGGGAACTTAATCAGTCACCTCACTTCCAGTTCATTGTGCCTCTTTATGGTGGAATCAAATCTCAAAGGCCAGCAAGAAGGCTAGCAGAGTTTCAGAAGAGATAGACTATACTGAAATCCAGCATAGACTGGTGATATGGAGTCCTTCAAATCTTCAATCATGTTACAGTTTTCAAAGAGATTTGTTAAACTCCTAGTATCTCTGAGCCATTCAAGAGAAAATAGTGAGTACTAAGCCCTCTCTGCCCTCAACAAACATAACCAGTTCCATAAACACGAAATCAGGAAAATGAAGTTGGCCAGTCTTAAGAATTTCAGGGCTAAAATAACACAAACAAAAGAGGCAAGAGACCTTCAGTACTGGTTGATTGTGATTGGGCAATGGGCCTCTGGAAGGTTTAGCTTGTTTGTTTTTTATAGCTTTATTTATTCCAAATGTTGTCCCCCCTTCCTGGTTCACTTCCAAGAGATCTTTACCCCATCCCTCCTCCCATTTGCCTCTGAGAGGGTGCTCTACCACCCATACCCATCACCCACCCACCCATCCTCACCTCACCACCCCTCTCCAGCATGACCCTTCCCCAGGGCTTCAAGTCTCCATAGGATTAGACAAATCCTCTCCCACTGAGGTCAGACAAGGCAGTCCTTTAACACATATATGCTGGAGGACAAGGACCAGCCTAGGACTCCCTGATCATATGTAGCAGATGTGCAGCTGGACCTTCATGTGGGTCCTGAACTAGAGCAGGGACTATCTCAAAAGCTGTCGCCTGCTATACTTCGAAAATATCTTAGAGAATCCTGTCAAAGATGGAAGGAAGGCCTTTATTGCATTGTAAAGATTCGTCCTTTTCAGCCAGAGGGCAGAAACTGCTGGAAATGGAACAAAAAAATTCATCCATGAGGATGGCAGAAGACAGGAGCTGTCCTCTCAGAGGCTTTACCAGTAGCTGACTGACATAGATGCATACCAGCCAACCGTTGGACTGAGGTCAGGGACCCCTAGAAATAGTTAAGGGAAGAATTGAAGGAGCTAAAGGGGATGACAACCCCTCAGGAAGAAAAACAGTATCAACTAACCCAGACCCCTGGGAGCTCCCAGAGACTAAGGCCACTAACCAAAGAGCATACATGGGAAGGTTCTAAAACACAGGTGAAGGTAAAGAAAACGAAGGAGTAAGCCATACAGTGGTGCTAAGAAAGGGCTTACTGGAGAGCTGGCATAGCATCTATTCATCTGTTGTTCAATTGGGCCTTCCTCCTGTGCCATGTAGTTCATCTACACCTCGGTGTTTATAAGGTTCTTTGGATAAACGTATCTCTACAGAGATGTGCCTTGATTTGTTCCATAAATTTTATCAGGAAAACAAACAAACAAACAAACAAAATATTCTGGAAGTTCTTTCAATATCTCCTATCAAGTAGATAGATACTAAGTATAATTTATGATAGAAAATAATTCAATTTTTTTCTATGTATGGCACTATTCAGAATAGTCACGGAACTTCTTAAAATGTTTTTTTTTTTTTTTAGTTCAGAAAGTGATTTAAAGACAAAAATTATAATACCCATTGTTTTATTACATTATGCCCTTTTAAAGAAATAAGTCACAATTTAATAATTAAAGCCATAATAAAATTTATAATGGGGAGTTATTTTTATTCTTTTAAGCTGTCTTTATTATCCTTATTTGGTTGAAAACAATAATCAGTCTGCAATGCCTTCTTTGCTTAAGATAAAAATGTGAAATATGTTTACGAAATTCAAAAGATACTGTTAACCCCAATGGAGAAAGATTTGCTACCCTGTTTGTCTTCATAAAGACTATCTGTTAGTCCTTACTTTACACTCAATACATGGGGTACATGTAATATTAGGTTTCTAAAAAGTGCAGTTTAAAATATTGTATCTGCAATAAATCGGTGTATTCCATTACTCAGTAGCTGTGGTTTAACTCTGGTTTGGGAGGTTTCATAAAAAGAAGAGAAAGAAATGAAGGCAAGACTATGAAGGAAAATATAAAAAAAAATGATGATATTGCCTAGCTACAAGATGCAGAGGGAAATTAATATTCAAAAGGTTAAGGTGTCTGTGAGATGGATGTAATGAGTAACACTCATAGTTTGTTACTATAGGTTCATTGCCTCTAATGTTGAGGACGGCACATGGATAATTTACGATTCCCATTGTCCCCTCTGCAGGGATTAATTCTGAATTATTTATGTACCTATGTACGCACAGAACTGAAACATTTTAGTTAAAGTCAGCCACTCACTCATAGTCTTGAAATTATGCAGCCCTTGTTGCTAAAAATGATGTTAGCCTCTTGTGATTTAAGTCATAACATTTTATTTCCCATCCCACTGAGAGAGAAGGCATGCAAGAAGGAACGAGAAGTGTGTTTCTGTAGAAGAAATCTCAGAATGCATTTTTAAAAGATGTAAATAGATAATGGTAATTTTGTTGAGTCAAATTATTGTTGTAGAGAACATGTAAATAAACCTTTATTTTATTCATGATTTGTGATTTTGTATTTGGAACAATAAGACCTGTTTTCTTCCCAGTGTCTTCCACACAGAGCCTCTGCATTTCAATAAAGGGAATTCCACCTACGCATTAATTAATCGAGAATGAAATTTCATTTTCAGGAAGTTGTTCTAATCCATTCAGATTTCACACCTAACTGCTTAGTCAACTGAATTTTAAAAAGTACTGTTTCTTCTTAATCTCCAGTGATTGCTGATTGCCAGTAAAGTTCCTCCAACTGTAATCAAATTAATGAAAACCACAAAGTAAGTTTCCATGTCTGTTAACAAAGGGTTATATTCTGGACTAACGCTTCCCACAGGTAATATGTTGTCAGTAAAAGATCATGTTGCATTTTAAAAGCAAATTATATTTGTTGACAAAGTTTCATTTGGGGAGTAAATCATAGGCTCTCATTTATTAAATTAAATTTCTTTGAGTGAAATACAATTTCAAATACCACACCCACAATTCATTTAAGAAGAAATATGTATATACAAAACATAGATGTCTCCAAACAACTAATCCTGGATTCAGGATTAAAGTAGTCTAGGCTACTGTGATCTTTAAATTTACATTTTTCTAACAATTATGGTGCATCTCAAGCAGACAGGATGTCTCATAGGGTACTGATATGGAAATAGATAAGGAAATAGAAATATTCAAAGAACAAGAGAACACCTATATGCATATATCTAAGACATCAATTTCTCTCTTAGCTCCCACCTCATACAATTCAACAATTGCTAATAAATTAGGAGGAGGGGCATCTTGATGTACTGCTTGACTATAACACAAAGAAGTGTAGTTAGCAAGAAACTGCAGTGGGTAATGAACAGTATTTTAACTCGGCAGTTTAACCTCCGTGTCTGTCAGCTGTGACCTTTTACCAACCCCAATGAGAGTCTGATTTCTCACTTTCGCTACTCACTGCTGGATGAGTGAATGTAGAATTTGACAGCAAGAGGTTTTACATGAAAAGGAAAGGTACTTAAAAAGCATGTTTTGTGATGATAGGCTACATTTATTCACTGTTCATTACACTTGGTGCAGCAGCAGCGTTCATGGATTGATTGTGTATGAGGAGCTTGTCTGCTATGGAAGTGAAGAGGCGTTATTGACCTGCATGGTAGCTGAAGTGACCTCTAGATGACCCCCCTTTCACCTGAAATTGACCTTGAAAACAACCTAGGGTTCATTCCCATTTAAATAGGAGGGAAATTCTTAACAGCACATGAATTATTAGAACTGATATACTGAGCATTTCCTTTTCTTTCCCCTCCTCTCTTGCTTTACTTTTAGAGGTACCTACTTGTAGGGGGTAAAAGGAATGCTGCCTTTTAAATTTCCAGACCCTGCAGCTGCTTTGCTTGGTGTTAGTCTGGATTTATGGAGGGGGCCAACCAGACTTTGGACTGCTTGATGTAAAATTTTACCATTCATCATTATTGATTAGAGCACACTCTGTGGCAGAGCCCAAACCTTACTATGACAATTGCTATTTCAGTTGTTATGGACCATAATGGGCCATAGGGATGATTTAAAGGCACACAGTAGCTATCTGTAATTACACATGAATAATCCATGAATTTTTCGCCACAATGCTTATGATTAGACCCTAACAACCAAGGCTTCAGACATTTATTCTTATCCTCTCATTGGCACCTGGGCCAAAAGTTGTCAATTTATGAAAATTTAAGCACAACAAGCTCTTGTGTCAAAAGGTAAAAATGAAATCTTAGTCAAAATGAATCCCATACTTGTAAGTGATAGTATATTGCGTTTTTACAGATGACTTGATTAGTAATTGAACTCACTCCTTATAAGAAAATGATGTTCATCATTACTTCTCCATTAGCATCAAGAAAATGTATTAGACTCTTATAATTGCTGATAGAGTGAAGCAGAATACTTATTGATGTCATTATCACTTTTTAAACCAACACTTTCCTTGAAGATTCATTCCCATATTTGGCTAAAAAGGTTAGAGAGAATAAGCAAAGGTCATAGATTGGGTCTTATAGTGCTATGGAGTTTGATAGGTCTGTAAATTTTTATAATCATTGAAATTAATACACTGGTATAAAGATTCATATGGTGAGGATGGTAATTCATCCTTTAATTTTATGTCAAAAGGGTAGCTGGAGAAACTGGTTGCCTTATAACGTTCAATGTGCTAGTACAAATATACCTAATATATGTACATTTTGTTGGTACTCCCCAAAGAATCCAAATGTAGGCACTACTCTATGGATATGATCATTGTGAGGGTCCTTTTAGAAAAAGCCAGTGTGCAGTTTGGAACTCCTGAAGAGGTTGATGTGTAAATCTAAATCAATGAACTGTATACAAATGTCTGTAAGTTCAACTCTTCCAATTGTTTGAGTTTGTTTAACCAACTGGTATTTATTATTTATTATTTCTATATTGTGATTATAATTTTCTGATTGTTTTTGCGCTTTTTTTTGTTTGTTTTGTATACCTACCAGGTGTACGTAAAAGTTTTTCTTCTATCCGGTTACAATAACATTTCAGTATTTGAACCTGTTTTGGTTAAGTCTGATATACTATTCATATTACTCAAATATTTGTTTGAAGAAATGTAGGTTTATTAGCAGCATGGTGAAGTACTTGTAAATCTGAATGAAATATTCAACAGGACATTAATTGCATTGACTTGACCCGTTTTCTATTGAAAGCTCAATTCTATAATTCTTGTTTCATTTAATGATAATGCTATGCATGAAAGGCAGTAACTAGATATTTGTACACAGTAATATGCTACCATCCACACAGGAGGAGTCTACGACTCTGACTTCATTGCTCCCTCACACAGTGACTGTTTTACAGCACCTCGAGGTCTCAACTTAAGCAATGCATGTTATCAATTACATCTTGCTTCCTCTCTATTATTTTGATGGACCTCTGCAAGGGTCCTCAGCAGGTTAAGAGGACTTGCAAATTGCAGTTATTCTAATTTGGTATTATACCATGCTTTTCTTTAAAATCCTTGCAACATTGTTTTTCTAGTTTTGAAGAGGGTATTCGACTTTCTACTAAACAGGTTTCATAAAAAGACTAAAATAATTTTTCATAAAAAATTGCAAATTGAAATAAAAGAAAGCACAGTTATTTTTAAGTTGTGAACATAATTTTTTAAATTATCACATCTTCTTAATAGTGTAGACCTGTCTGTGAATCAAATGAACACAAAACAGAAAGTTGTGTGCTGCAAAAGAAAATTCTTCACCGAATACTACAAACAAAAAGGTTTGCAATTAGTATGACATTAGAAACCATGTTCTTATCCAGCCAGCCTCCGTCTCATCTTTGTTTCACCTCCCTATAAAGGACAAGGCAGTTTTGCCCAAAGGAAGAAATCAAAGGGAATCCTCGTTAAAAGGTACATTAACGAAAAAAAAAAAAAAAAAGAAAAAAAAAGAACAGCTTTATTGGGGCATGTGGAAAGAGGGATGTTTGAGTAGTAAATGATAATTTACTTTTGAGGTATATTAAAAAGGTTTAATCTTACTGATCATGAGTTAAATTGGATGTTTTAATCAGTTAGTGAGTGCCAAAAATAATTATGCCAGAGCGCTTAGTCTGCAGAACATGTACACAAAGAATATAAATCCTGTCCTTCCCCAGGGATTCCTCAGAATAACACACAACTGAAAGACAAAAGCGATATCAAACTCATATAAATTAACATTGCAAATGATCTAAAAAATACAATAAATAACATGATCCTATAACAGTGAACATTTAGCACAGGGAAGGGTGTCCAATATAAATACATGTATTAATCTCATGTTTCCTCCCCCAACTTTCTCAGTAAACTTTTCTTCCATTTTCTTTCCACAGTTCAACCCAAGGTCATTCTTTTCAGTGAGAGAGCTGAGCCGGGTGACCAGACATAGAAACTGGGGTTACTTTCAGAAATGGATATAAAAATTAGGATTCATAATTATTTTCCTAAAAAGTTTTCACTGAATGAATAAAATAAAGGAGTTAAACTCAAGAATCATGAAATTCCTGTGAGATTCTGAAATTTCTGTGATCTTATGATTAATGTTTACTATGACTCAAATTAATTTTATGAGATAAAATCTACTGTAGCACATGAATATTTTGAAATTAACAGTGATAGTAACTTTCAAAATGCCTGTTTAAAATGTATAACATTTATTAAACAGCTATTCCTTAAAATTATATTTTATTTGAATATTAAGTACATACTCATTTTGCTCTGTGTGCTGGTACCTAATAACTTCAGAACTGAATTGTTTTCAAACTACTAATTACATGAAATGTCATGTAAGACCATGTGCTTTATTCCATGGTGTAAAGATATAAACTATTTATAATTTGTTGTCTTAGATTTTCTGTATCTTTAATCCTAATTCATTTTGATATGTATGAATAAAGTACATCTGGAGAGCCTGGTATAATTACAACAGTATAATTTGAAATTAATATATCCAACATATCTATCATAAATACCTGACAATCTTTAAGATAAAATACCTTTAAGATGAAAATAGAATTAATGATAAAATATGCTGGGCCAGAAATTATTTTTCTACAGCAATTTAAATTATTTTTCAGAGATAAAATTGCTCTAGTTAAGGTAGCCATTAAGATTACAGTATTTCTAAAATGCATATTTTTAATTAAACAGTGGCATATGATCTCGAATATGTATGCGTGAATTCAATGTAAAATTGGAGCATATCTGGGAAGTGAATGATCTTTTTTAAGTAAAAAAACATTAGGCAGAGGTTAAGTGAATCATCAGTTATACATCGAATACTTTCCCATCGTGTAACTTAATTGGTTTACACTGATTTTGTACTGGAGTATTTAGAGACAACATGGGGGCCTTTCTGCAGATCTGAACAGCTGCTTGGTTTGCTAATGAACAAGATTATCGGTAGCCAATTGCTCACAGCTGACAAACTGCATGCTCCTGGTTAGTCCAGTGGGGAGGGAATTCTATAAATGTGGCTTTTGTGTTCAAAATGCAGCCTATTGAATGATTTAGGGAGTCTGCTGTCCCTTTAGAAACCAACTTTCATTATATACCAATTAGAACTAGAACATACAAAATTTTACACTCTGAAAAAAAATAGAAGGCTTGAATTGAACACTACTTCTTAAACAACAGCAGCAAATGTGGTTGAGTAACTTTGGAATTAAGCTTAGCCATTATCGCCTGGACCATTGGTGATCCTCATACAACTTTTTATTAAAGCTTATAATTGAATATACACACATTTTTGCAAGTGCTATGAGACATGAATCTACTTTAAGTTAAGAACACTTGGAAGAGAAATTACTTTACTCTTAAGTATAGAGTATAAATTAGACAAGACTTAGTCAACTATGTACCATTTTATATATTTTGTTTCAAATAATGAGTGATGTCCCTTGGAAACAAGAACACACATTTGCAATGAGTTAAGATACATTCCTTTGCACTGCCTCTTCTAGAATTGGCAACACTGAAAGAAAGACGATTTTGTAATTAGAGGCACATTGCTTATTTGAATATGAAGTTGTCACTTTTTTCCCTAGATTTTTAACATAATTCTAATGTTTAGCTAACTAATGAATGCATTTGATTCCAATACTCACTCAGATAATAAGATTTAGAAATGGACTCTGCTCTGTAGAATGTTACTCTATCTCAACAGTTTCCTTAAAAATTACTTGATGAAGAGATGCTACAAGTGACTGAACTGTCACAGGCATGTTCTCTCCATATCATATTATCTTACATGCCGTCTTTTTAGTGTACAAAATGTAAGCCACTGAAGTATCCAAAGGTCTAATTTTATTAAAATTCTGAGGAAAATATATACATTCTGAGAATGCACTTGAACTAAAATAAAACTTGATTTAGAAAGATTTTAATATTTTAATTTGGCATGCAATTTTAATAAACACATGGTGTTAACACATTTCCAGCAGAATAATACTTTGACTTGTAAAAGTAATCTTTTTATTCAGTTTCTTTATGTTTGCCTTAAAACTTTTAATGAAATGCAATATTCAAATATTCGTCATGATGGTCACTAATTATAGGCATTACTTTTGATACACCTTGATTCTTGTGTTTCCTTGATTCTGCATAAATCCAAACCCCTGCCTACTTTGTCTCAATATGACTGAATCTTTCTAAAAATAATTTAAAAATGTATCCTGTAGGTTGGTCTTTTGATCCAGTTTCCATAGACTTCACCACACCCTAATGATGCTTTCGACTCTCTAACTGACTCTCTAGTTTGTTTACATTTACATTCTCTCAGGGAAGTGTTGCATATCCTCTCATTTCTCATACCTCAGCACAGCATGACATTTCCCACTTTGCTTGGTAACATTTTAAACAGTCAGTTGAGTAGTGTTCTGTAAGGTGTAAGTACCACATTTTAACCATTCACTCATTAGTTGAAGAACATTTAGGTTGTTTCCATTTTCTAGCTATTACAATTAAAATACCAATGAATATGGTTGAGCAAGTATTTGCAAGGGAGAATGTTGAGACATTTGGGTAAGTACCAATTGTAGTGCTGCTAGGTTGTGTGGCAGATTTGATTTTATCTTTTTGGGAATTCTCCACACTGATTTCCAGTGACTCACCAACAGTGATTGAAGTTCCTGTTTCCCAACAACCCCTCCAGCATTTCTTGCCAGTTTGTTTGTTGACCCTTGTCATTCTCACTAAAATAGACTGAGATGTCAATGTTATTTCGATTCATAGTTCCTTTAGTTCTAGGAAATATAAACATTTTGGAAATATTTTTTTGTTCAGGTTTTTTTTTTTTTTTTTTTTTTTTTTTTTGGTTTTTCGATACAGGGTTTCTCTGTGTAGCTCTGGCTGTCCTGGAACTCACTTGGTAGACCAGGCTGTCCTCGAACTTAGAAATCCGCCTGTCTCTGCCTCCCAAGTGCTGGGATTAAAGGCGTGCACCACCACCGCCCAGCAGGTTTATTTTTATGTTGCATAATTGTTTTGTTTTGTTTTTACTTCATGCTTTTTATGCATTCTGGATATGAATTGCTACATCCTATGAATATCTGGCAAATATTCTCTCTCATTTTGTGGGCCTCCTCTTCACCTAATTTATCATTTCTTTAGCTTTTCAGAAGCTAAATTCCAGGAGGCTTAGACTCTATACAAATAACTATAGGAAACTAAGGGATGCTGAAAGTAAGAGAAATAGTTTTCCTAGGGAAGAAAACATCAATAGATTATTCAATACCAAATAGTTATTTCTGATAACACATATACAAGTAACACCATGGTGACTGAGCAGGTTGAATTTGTGTATTCCCGTGTATGCATGTATATATATATATGTATGTATGTGTAAGTACATAGGAATGTATGTAACAAAAATCAATAAAAAAGACGCTATAAATTTTAAAGAAACATGGATGGGTTTGAAGTGAGTAAAGGAAAGGGAGAATTATGAGATTATATTATAGTTTCAAAAGTAAGAAAAATAATTTTGAAGAAAAACTAACAATCATGATAGAACCTGTCAGAACCTATTGACCATACTTTCCAGTGTATTTTGCCAAGCATACTACCTTCCCACATGATATTTCCAATGCAATTATTAAATTCTTTTCAAAATCAGTATGTCCTTCATCCAGATCTGATAATTTCCTCTCACCCAGTGAACTGAAACCAGAAATGCTGTTCTTGGCCTTCTTCTATAGTATCGACTTTTCAGATTTTTCTATGCATTTTATTACATCTCAGAATGAGACATGTATCATTTACTTGTTCTCATTCCTCTCACCATCAATCTTCTTCCAATTTTCTGTTTATTTCTTCTTCTCCCCCTCTTCCTCCTCCTCCCTTCTTTCTCTTCCTCTTCCTCTTCCTCCTCCTCCTCCTTCTCCCCACTCCTCCTCCACTCCTCCTCCACTCCTCCTCTTCCTTCTCCTCCTCCTCTCTTCCTCTTCCTCCTCCTCCTCCCCTCCTCCTCCTTCTCTTCCTCTTCCTCTTCCTCCTCCTCTTCCCCTCTTCCTCTTCCTCCTCCCCCTCCCCTTCCCCCTCCCCCTCTTCTTCCTCTTCCTCTTCCTCCTTCTCTTCCTCCTCTTCCTCCTCTTCCTCCTCTTCATCCTCTTCATCCTCCTCCTCTTCTTCCTCTTCTTCCTCCTCTTCCTCCTC
>JANHMN010000014.1:4042691-4077592 GCA_030674055.1 Rhabdomys pumilio | reverse complement strand
TCTTCTTCTTCTTCTTCTTCTTCTTCTTTTTCTTTTCCTCCTCCTCCACCTCCTCTCCTTTTTCTTCTTCTTTTTCTTCTTTGATTTTCCTCTTCCTCTTCCTCTTTTCCTCCTTTTTTTTTATTTTTTGTATTTTTGTTTTTCAAGACAAGATTTCTTTGTGTAGCCCTGGCTGTCCTGGAATTCACTCTGCAGACCAGGCTGACTTCGAACTCAGAAATCCACCTGTCTCTGCCTCCCAAGTCCTGGTATTAAAGGCATGCACCACCACTGCCCAGCTCCTTCTTTTTCTTCTTTCTACTTCCTCTTCTTTCTCCTCCTCCTCCCATTTCTGGATAGTTCTCTCTAGTTTTAGTTACCATGACCACCAAAAAATTACTGCTTTTAATCAAAAATTGCTGGTTAAAAATCTAGTGATCTATTTCAAGGCTATGTTCTATATGATAATTATGCTTCAACAGTTGATCAATTTTTGTTGGACATATTCTTCATTTTGTAAGTCTTTGGTTTTCTTTCTATCTGAGTGATGTCTCTTTCCCTGTTCTCTTTATAGAGTCTTCTCCTTTTCCCAAGGAGGCAATTTGGATGCTTTCCAAAACTTGTTCTTTCATCTCCTGTATATGTGCTCTTCTTTGTGATCCCATATATTTCAATGGATTTTTTAATAGTTATACACTGACAGTTTTTTATGCACATTCCTAGATTAATGATCTCTCATAAACTGAGGGCCTAACACAATCAGGTAAATGTCTAATAGACAAATACATTTTATATCCCAATCTGATTTTCCAAACCTGGTATACCTCAGTCTTTTATTGCCTGGTTGATGAAAACCTATTTTAATTAAGTTATTAATATGTGTGGCACTGGGATTGAACCAAGGGCTTTACCATGTTCCAGAAGAGTTCTACCAGGCCCAATTAAACTACAGTGTTATTCTTCATTTGTTCTACTCAGACTATGAGTCTAGTTTACATCATTTGCAAACCTCAAACCCTTTTTTTAAAAAGATGTATACTCTAAATACTTTATACTATAGCTACTGTTATTGCAGTGGCCAGAAACTTTCTCTTTGTCCATTTCTATTACCACACCGATCAACATTCTATCAGTTCATCCTCTTCTACTCCTCCACTCTCATCCCCCACACTCTACCAGTTCATCCCCCAGACTCTAGGAATCAGAATGATTTCACAAAATGCTTCTGTGTTCATATCATATTTGTCACTGTTCAGTACTGATGTGGCATTTTCCCAAATATAGAACAATGAGCTGAACCATGAGAAAAACATATCTTCTCATCCATCTTTTGTTACTCTTCATTTTTCTTCCTTCAGACTCTTCCATTTCCTCCTCCTTCTTCATGCCACTCTAGTCACATTCAACTAATCCTTTCCTTTGGGTGTTTCTTATCCCCAGAGATCTTTCTGTGTCTATTACATGTAGTTATTATTTTCCTCTAATTTTTTCCCCAATATAATCTATAAAAATCTTAGAAACTTATTTAAAACTGCAAACTTCACTCCACTATTTCAAATTCTGATGATCCTGGGATAATTCTTATTTCCATTGAACTTGTCAGCTCTGAATCACCATATAAATTGCATATTAATAAATTTTAATGTTTCCATTCTTTTTCACATGAGAAAACATCTGCTATCTTTGGTTAGTTTAGTGACGTATGACTTTACTTAATCTATACTGATAATTTGTATCAAATGTGGTTTTAGTTGTAAGACTAAGAATATATATATATATATATTTAATATTCTTTTGAAAAAAGCATGCTAAGTGTCTGAAAAATGTGTGCTTTAGTTGACAGTCAAATCAAATTAAGTTATAGTAGAATCTAGTTTTATGCATCTCATAAGGAAGAAAAAGATCAATATCTACTACAATCAGCATACTTTCACTTGAACTGAAACATGCATGAAGACATTGTGACAGCTTACATATGTGAATATAATGCCTTCACTTATAGTCAAGGCCAATTAGGAAGTGTCTTCTACCTGATAAAAATTTGAATATTCATTTCAACCAAAAAAATATAGATTGAGAACACTATAATATTCATAGATGATTGTTACTACTGAAATGAAATCAAAAATATGAAGTAAAAAAAATTATACTCAATAATATGACTAACAATACCTCAATGTCTGTACTGTACAGAAAGGAATTCTTTTTCTAATGCCACTAAATGGCCTGTGAAGAAACATTAACATGCCAAGTTTCTCACTGGCTTCTCTCTAGTCATCCCAGTATGAAGTCAACTACTCAGTCAGTCCTGTTAAAAAGACAGTGAACTGCCTTCTAGATAATTTACACTTTGATTTTTCTGAAACATCTATGGGAAGATAAGCCATCTTAAGTCAAAGATCAAGGTATAAATTAATAGCTAACTAAGAAACTGTTGGAAAACCAGGATTCAGTCCTTGGGGTTTTCTGATTGAAATATAAAGTTCCATAGAAGAAAAAAGTATGACAAATATGATTATTAAATAACCATTGGAAAATGTTTAGTAGTCTATGAAGTAGTGGGCTAGGAAGGACATTTGGTTTAAATGTGCTATAAATAATGAAATTCTGACTAAAATATTGACAATGCTTTAACTAAAGAAAATAAGAAAAATAGATAAAAATTCTAAGATTTAATATCTGTCTAATAAATTAAAGAAAGCAAATAAATACTAATATCTTAGTTTTAAAGTAATAAACATGTGTGATTTACTTTTTTTTTAGCAAAGAGTTCCCAACTGTAAAATTTTCTAGTTGATTTCCTTCTTTTCAGTCTTTCTAGCATGTTTGACAGTTTCTAAATAGTAGTATTAGAATTTAAATAAAAATGGGAATACAATGTGAAATCCACAAATCAGTCAGTATATGTGTGTGTATGTATGTGTGTGGGAGAGAGAGAGAGTCTGTGTGTGCACACGCACACTTAGGTATAAAATTAAGATTTATTTCTTAAAAATATAATTCTAGCTTATTTATAAAGATCATAGATATGCTACATGATATGGGATGTGACAGAAAAGCTGGTTCAGTAGCAATAATAGCAGGTGACATATTAGCAATATAACTAAGTGCCAACCAATGTCTTTCACAGCTACTATGCCAAGATTAAAATAGAAATCAGACACATGTTTCTATCAGATGGGTGTTCATTGGTAAGATGCAGCTGTTGCCTTCAGCAAAAATTGAAGATAAATAGATTCAAACTTCAAGAGGTTATAGCATCATTTGAAAATCTAAATTCCACTTACATTTTGAGTAGCATGAAACACAAAATGAAGTTAGCTGATTTCAGCCACCTTTGCATGATTTAGTGATTCTCTAAGAACATTCCATAAACATCTACATAGCGATTACTATTGAAATCATTTAGTTGTATTGCAGCAAAGACTAGGGAAGGCCTTCTTCTGCTGCCAAGAACATACATGTAATGTTTGACATAAAATGTTTCACTAGCCATAAACAATGCTGAGGCCACAACCTAGAAATTATCATGAATGAACTAAAGAAATTCAGTAGTATAAGCAACCTGTGGAGCAGCTGAATGAACCCTGTTCTACTAATTAGCTGGGAACATCAAATTCATATCAAACAGTCTTCATCTTACGTGATGTATTTGTCTTTACAATTACCTTAAAAAGCAGTTTCATACTTGTCATCCCAGCACTTTTGAGATGGAGGCTGGAGGACTGAGAGTTCAGGGTCACAAGGATATCCTAGACCATATGGTGAGTTCAAAGACAGTTAGGCTACATGAAACTCTCTCATAAACATAAATATGTTGTATATTGATGATATATAGATAGATAGATGATAAATAGATAGATAGATACATAGATACATAGATACATAGATACATAGATACATAGATAAATAGATACATAGATAGATCAAACAATTATAGACTAATTTGAAATGAGAACTGCTGAGGACTATTATCATTCAATAGATGCCACTAGTGTTAGGACAGTTTTGGAAACTATTATATTCTGAATAAATATAGACATAGCAATTCTAATTCTTTTATGTATATGTTATAAGTAACCATTTGACAAAAGTCTATTCAGCCCACTTTCTGTATGTGTTCCCTGACCCTGATAACTTTAAAGATACCTAAAACACTGATGAAATTAGGTTTAGAGATTATACTTCAACTATCTACTTATGGTAGTTCTGGTTTACAATTACTCAGGACTTGCTAGCACTTTATTTCTTCTGAATATTTTCACAGGTGCCAATTTGCATCTCTCCAACTGACCTAAAATCTCTTCTCTATTGTATGCTGTGATAGTTTGATTCGGAAATGTCCCTCAAGGGCACATGTATTATTTCTGTGGCTATCAGCTGATGGCATATTTTAGATGTAATTGAATCATATGCTCTCTGACTTCATCAGTGAATTAATCCACAGATAAAGTCATAAACATAATGACATTGGAACGTAAAGACACAGAATATAGTACCTAGTTGGAGGATATATACCTTAGGATTGTATCCATGAAAGATATATATTGCCCTTGAACATTCTTTGTTTCCAGATTTCCAGACTATGGGGATGTAAGGTTTTCTCCACTTCCAATTCTGCCTCATCTTAAGTTCAAAAGAAATGGAGCAGGCTGACTATGAAGTAAAACTGTGAATCATAATCTCAGTTTAACTTGTTTACCTTAGATATTTGTAAGAGTGACAAAATGCTGATTAACACAGATATGACTGCAGGTCCTTTCATGCCAAAAAATTAATTTCCTCACATACAGGTAGTAATTTGACTCAGAGGCAGCAGCTGAAAGAAACAGAAGCAGAGACCTACAGCCAGATATTAGACAGAGCTCAGAGCTTGGGGAGTCTTAAGGAAGAGTTGGGGGGAAAATTAAGGGAACCAGAAGAGGTAGGAACTCCACAGAAAGACAAAGTCAACTAACCTAGACCCTTGTGACCTACCAGAGAATAAACGACCTATCAAATACAATACATAGGCTGAATCTACACCCTGTCCCCCAAGCATGGGTTGCAGATCTAAAGCTTGGTTTTCATGTTGCCCATTCCCAAAACAGAAGGAAAGGACTGTTGCCTGACTGTGGATCCTGAGTATAACCTAAAGAACTGACACTCTGACTCTGTTGCCTGACTGTGGATCCTGAGTATAACATGAAGAACTGACACTCCAAGGCTAACATCTTACACTATGGGGCATACATGAGTATTGCCATTATAGGCACTGCAGCCTAGTCATTTCCCCATAAACACAACTGAATAAGAGAGAAAGAACAGTCTCTGATTCAGTTGTCTGACATTGGATCACCTTCACCTGGCTGGACTTCCTTGTTGGGCCTCAGTGGAAGAGGATTCATTTAGTCCTACTGAGACTTGGTGTCCCAGAGTGGAGTGGTCCCCAGCGGGGGGCTTCTCCATTCTCTGAGGAGAATGGAAGGGGTAAAAGGGGAAGGGGAAAAGAGGAGAGGAGGTGTGTTCCTACCAGGATATAAAGTGAATAAGTAAATTAATGAATGGGAGAGAAGGAGAGAGAGAGAGAGCGAGAGAGAGAGAGAGAGAGAGAGAGAGAGAGAGAGAGAGAGAGAGAGAAAATGTGTATAGGAGCAGCACTTTAGTTTTCTGGGCCAGGTCTCGTGCACACAAGCCACGAAGGCCAGATCACAAGCATTGCCCCAGCAATGGATGGGTCCATCTCATCCAACTGTTCAAGTCAGCAAGGGGTGGGCCCAATCTCGCACTTTCACACCCTCATAGTAGGTTCTCTCATGGCCAGGCCACCAGGCCCAATTCTACTGTGCTGCCCAGGTAAGGAGGGAGGCTCTCTCAAATGCTGCAGCCAGTGAGAGGTGGGGCTAGCTCTCAAACCCTGCCCAGGTTGGGAGTGGTACAAGCTCTCCCACACTTGTGTCTTCCAAGTCACTCATGATGTCCAGGCCAGTTTATTTTTCCCCATGCAACCAGGGCCATCTCTACTATACTGTCCTAGCCAGTTGCCTGGGATAAGCAGGAGAGTTTGCTCTAGTATCAAGAGTGAAGAAACACAAGTGTTATAACCAACTCAGCTATCACCCAATTCTAGATCCAAGATTTTGAACTGGCTCTCTCTAACACCTACCCCATCTAGAAACTGCTGAAATACAAAGGAGCAGTCTTACAGCATCAAAGCTGCGGGATCTCCATGACATAGGGCAGTAACAGAATACTCAAGAAAAGACCCTATGTTAGGATCCAATTTTGATGGTGTAGCAAAAGCCAGAGGTCTCAGAAAAGACCAATGACTCAATGCAATGAACATTTGCAAATAAAGCTGTTTGGGCAAAAGGTTATATATACTGTGAGATGCCACAGCTTCTACATCAAGATGTGCAGGTAGGGTGGCTGGTAACCTGAAAGTTCCTCCAGGCAGGAAGTTAGGCACAATGGCTATGGATGGCTACAGCAGCTCCTTAAAGGCCTTCTCTAAGGTTCCTCACTGCACAGCCCCAAAGACATGGGAAAGTCCTTGGGTTTTCAAAATGGCTTTATTGACATGATAGATGATGGTTGAATCTGGATGTGCACCCCCCCCTCCCCATGAAACTCAGGGCAGACCTGAGTTAATAGGGAGGAAGAGGGGAGGGTCTAGAGAAGAATGCTTAATTGGCTCCACCCTCTAGCCTTCAGGCATCTCACTAGTATGTAAATCTCTCTAGGGCCCCGAGAGGCCTATTCCTCCTACCTGATGGCCATAGACCTCTCTGTGGGAGGGGCTGTAAAGGGCTGAAGCTAAATAAAAACAACCAGAGCCTGGGAGCAGAACTGAACTCCTGTCATCCAATAAGGGTCCAGGGGTTCCAGCCTTATGCTCAACCAAGAACCCAGCTGCTTCTCACAGCCTACCGCCCCACAAAGATTTTATTTATTTATTTATTTATTTATTTATTTATTTATTTATTTAATTTTAATTTTAATTTTAATTTTAATTTATTATTTTTGTTTGCAGGATATTGCAAGGATGGAGGCCAGATATGGAGGGACAGGGCAATAGGTAGGATTGGGAAGCATGATATGAAATTCACAAAAAATCAATAATACATTTTTTTAAAAGATAAGAAGAGACAAAATTAGATTACTAACTTTCCTATCATATCGAACAATCATAGTATCAGTTAGTATTTGTAGCCTCTCAATATGGATTAGCTCATGAGTAAGCAATTCATAATTGGCATGATGAACAACTGTTCTCTTTTCATGAAGAACTTTGAAATGCAGACCTGAGTTTCAATATTTAATCCACTTCTGTCTTTTTTAAATGATTATTATCAAAGCAATTTGGGAGTATCGTCACCATTATGTTCTATATCAATGATAAATGCAGCCATTTCTTCATCCATACCCTTCCTTATCAACATGGAGCTTGAAACATGCTGAGGAGATACAGTTTACTTTTTCCCTTTTCATTAGAAATGTCATGAACTTGGTCTATACTGCCAAATCACCAGGATTCAGATTTACTTGGTATGTTCCTTTTATCTGTTTAAAACTGTATTTACATTTGGAATTTGAAACAAACATAGTTAATTAGAAAACAATAAAATTATAAAATGTATATGCTAGACTGAACTGTAGGAAGTTATGACTTGACATACCAACAATTGCAAGAATCATACATAAAGCATGAATGCCCATGGTTGAAACTCATTAATTTTCCTTCATGTTATGTTTGTGATGTCTTTAACCAGAGGTTAACATTCCTTGCATTCATTTCTTTTGAAACTCATTTTATTATAAAGATTTATTTTCTACTCTAAACATTTTTTTTTTACATAGATCTCATACCATAGCTCAGGCTGGCCTAGAGCTAACTATATACCCCAGGCTAACTTTTAACTCAAAGCCTCAGTCTCTTAAATAGTGACATTGGTACAGACTTTAATCTCCTAGTTATGAGACTCCTTTTCTGTTTATGTAATATCCTTAGCTTACCTGAAATTATTTCATGCCTGTGTAGTCTTGGTTCCTCACACACTATCAATCACAGCACCACAGCACAGGCTAATACTGAGGCTGAATACTGCTAAGCATATTCATGTAACTATATTTCTATATAACCACTTTTATATTATCTACAGATTTCCCTTGCTGCTTACCTTATATGCTACCATTCCATATTAAACTAGCAACAGTTGTACTTGTGTAATGTCTCAGTATCTAGCTAAATGACCTTGAAAAATGGTTTTATGTAATAGTAATTTTAAGGTGACAGTATTTCTCTATCCCTAGATAGCTCCCAAAATGATGAGACATATGAATTATTTAATCAAGCTTTACCACATTATACCCAGGTAGCCATTGATATATTCTAGTACTCTAAGCCAATCTGCCTACCACCCAGCCATGTCCCTGACATACTTGCCTTTTAACATTCATCTGGCTTTCTGGGTTTCACAGAGAAATTCTATGATTTCTCCAGGACCACTTCCTCATGGTAAATTTCTTTTCCTTGTCTCTCTGTCTTTCTTCTTCCCATGACTGGTAAAAGCCCAGACCTATTATCTCTTTAGCTTAGCCATTGGATGGTGAGCTTTACCTGATAATGTACAGGGAGCAGTGTTTACACAAACTTAAAACAGGAATTTTTTAGAATAAGTAGGTCACTACTATGTACAGATTACAGCAAGATATGGGGCAGAGAAATCAGTATTTGAATAATACAAAGGTAATCTTTATACCATGCACAAAACCTTATGCTTTTATAATCTATTCTATCCCATTTAATAAATTCTTGAATGTTTCCTTCATTTGGAGGAATGGACCAGGAAATGTGATCCATGTGAGGAAAACAAATATTCTATAGAGGATCATGTGAACAATTGACATTTCATAGAATTCTTTGACCAACATGAAACTCAGGTAACAAACATAACCTAAATGTGATAAAATATTTTCACTGGAGTCATAAACATTTTACATGTTCAATTATGGGTTTACAAGATTAGAATCTTCTTCAAATTCCTACACTGTACATCTGGACCAAGTGAATATTCAACTCTGCCCCACTTGCTAGAGTAATTTTTATTTCTAATCAAGGGGGAGGATATAGTGCCTTACCCTTATAGTATTTTATAATTTTACACAGTTATAATAATTCTGTATAATGTCAGATAGTAATTCATATAAATGAACATTAACAGTTAAACAATATTCTCTGAACATTTTTCTAGCCCCAATTTCAGTTTATGTTCAAGATACTAGTCAATCCTCTTTGTCTTGCTCATTTGTTACTTTATTATATGTATGATAAAGTGATGTGACCAAAAAAATTTAAGGAAAAATGAATTAATTTGGACTGGAGATGTCAGAAAATGATTTTATAATGACAGCATAGGCATGGTGGCAGGGGTCCAGAGAAGGAAGCAGAGAGATCACATCTTTAAACTCAAGCACTATGCAAGGAGAGAAATTGGAAGTGGAATGAGGCTGGAAGCTATCAAAGCCTACCTGCAATGACATGCTTCATCCAATAAGGCCCCACCACCTAGTGATTCCACAGCTTCCCCCAGTGCTGCACACTGGTGACCAAGTGTTCAAATACATAAGCCTAAGTGAGACAGTTTTCATTCGTATATCTATGTCTATTTAGATTTCTAGAGACTAGATTATATGTTTCAGTTCAAGTTCTTATAGTGGCAAGACAATAAGCAGTAAGTGAGGCTGGTGCTATGTAAGACAAGGAGAGTGCTTTGCTCATGACTCACACAAACAATGTCTTCTTTAAATGATAATGGTGTGCCCAACCTTAGTGAATACAACTACAACACAACTTCTATACCTAAAACTTCCTGGAATATCATGGATGAAGAAACATTATAAGACTCAGAGGACTAGAAAGTCTGCTGTGAAGTTGTATCTCCTAAAAATGACAAGGAAGCTACACCTCTGATACTTCAGCAATATTCCTGCTTAAATGAAAATTGAACTATGCCAACATGAATAGACATGCTAATGGGGATAGAAATATTCTGATTGAGTCTCACCCATAATTTAAGAACTACATGGAACTAACTACAATGGATAGAGGGAGAACTAACCCCTTTACTGGATATTTAACACCTAATTGTCAGCCCTACAATCATATATGTACAAGCATCACTACATAAGCTAAGCAGTTGGATTTATATGTGTTTTTAGTAGTGTAAATATGAATGTAGGAGGGTCAGCTATGCAGGCCAGAATGGATATTTGAGACTGTCTTTAAAAAACAACAAAATTCATATTTTTGAAAAACTCTCTCAATCTTCTATTTTTTATCTATTTACTGTGTATATGTGTGTACTGGGGTTCACTTATTAAAGTGTTTGTGTGTGGAGAGAAGAGTACAATTTATTGGTGTCAGGTTTTTTTCGACCTTCTGAGTCCCAAAGATTTATTTCAGGTACTCTGAGTTGGTGTTAAGCACTTTTATCCACTAAGCCATTTCATAATAAACCAACATAATCATTTTAATTATGCCAACTAATGTAACAAAAACACTTCATTTCAATACACACACACACACACACACACACACACACATTCCTGCAAGCAGAACTTAGTGTATGAGCTTTATTTTACAAGTCCTGAGCTAAAAACTGAAAACCCTGTTTCCTGATAAAAAGGATTCTAAGTCTGGAAAACTATGTAGGTGTTTTAAAATTTAGAGCATAACAAAAAGAATCATATGCTTGCATTGCTCATTCCCATTACAGAAACACATAACTGCCCAAATCTTGGTTCTTTATTTATTGGTCATGTGTCCTCCAAGTTGTTTTAAAATTTTCTATGCCTCAGATGTGTCTACAGTGAGGAGACTCTTGAAACAGTCATGTGTACTTGACAGTGTCTAAGTGTTAGATGAACTATTGTATGATTATTAGATCAATGACTGGCACATATTAAATGCCAAAAACATAGTTGTTGAGTCAATAAATTTCTCATAAGTACATTGTCTTTGAATCATCATTATACTAAAAATTTGAGATGATCAAATTTATCTGAAGCTAAGTCACCTTGGAATTCTCACAGGGACCAGATAAAAATATGTCAATCTATTATCCCATGTCAATGGGTAAAATTTTCAGTGTGAGAAAATCATGTCACAAGAAACTTCTGGAGCAAGGCTTAAAGTTATACTGTTTTCCCTTTGCTAAGATGTGGTTAGGTTGCTCAGAGAGAAAATTTTAATTATCAAACAATAATTACTTTGGCTGACCTAAGATAGTTGTGTTTACATGAGAGTATTTACATGTCTATTTAGAGATGTGTTTGGAATGTGGCTTTTAAAAGAACTAGACATTCATCTAAAATAGAGAAATTAATTCATAAAGGAAAATATATTCTTCACTTTTCTCTTGCTGCAGTAAAATGCCATGACTAAGGTAACATATAGATGGACTTATACAATAGAGTTATGTTTCAGAGACCTAATAATGCAATGTGGCAGGAAGCAAAATATAGTGGCAAAATTAAGAGCTGAGAGTTCACATTTCAACCACAAACATAAATCACTGAATATAAACTGGAAGTGATATGACTTTAAACCCTCAAAATTGCTCCGACAGTGATGGCATTTCCTTCAGCAACATTAACTATACCATCTAAAACTCCCCAAATAGCACCACTGACTGGGACCAAGTGTTCAGGTATCTTGAGCTTACAGGGGACATTCTCATGTAATCACTAAAAAGCTTTTAACTTCTTATCAAACAAAACCACACTTCTCTGAATGTATTAAGCAGCTGTGTCAATAGATTATGAGGAATAATCATGACCTCTTCCTCAAAGTCTGCATACATTTGTGACTATATTCACAGAGTAACAAGTGAATATAATAATCCTTCCATAGCTGAGAGTCCATAGAGAACCAGAGAACTGCCCATTATTTCCAATGCCATTATGAGGCATGAAGACACAAAAATGACTAACTAATTACCCAGACATACCCTTCATAAAAACAAAACAGGGAGATTTTCATCTAAGTAGATGTAAAATAAAGGTAATATCTGTTGTTTACTGTGTGTCATTGAGAAATATAGACTGTAGGCTTATTTAACTATATTTGTTCGCTAGACTATGACTTGCAACTTGCTGTTTTTTAACTGGAGACATTCTGCTACCCAGGAAACATGCTTACCAAGAGCTAAAGCTGTGAATCAAAGTGAGGGATGGTACCCAACACCCTACAATGTGGAGGACAAATCCCAATGCAAAAAAAAATTATTTGAGCTCCAACAGCCCACAAAGTTAGAAGAAAAATTCTGAATAGAGGTAGATAAAGATTTCTCTCTATAGTAGCCCAAATTAGGAAACTAAAAATAGTTTTAAAGAGAATTATATTGAATAATATTGATAATTTGAACTCTGTACTTTTGTGTGAAGCAAACAAAATAATTCCAGCTTCAGGTAATCAACTTAAGTTATACATGTAAACATGAACCCATGTGTGCCTGAGGTTGTTTACCTTTAAAATGGAGTATTAATATTATCTATATCCTGGATAAATGTGTAAAATAGGTTATATTGCAAGTAATTAGAAACATTTTTCCAGTGAAAACCACCATACTGTGTATGTATATACATCATATACATATACATACACATATATGTATATATTTTACATATATAATATATATAGCATTATCTGTTTATATATTATAGTATATATGTGTATATATTTACAAATTTATATCTATCTTTACATATATATATAGAGAGAGAAATTATATTTTTCTCTCTATAGGTATGTCTATATAGAGAATATATATATATATATATATATATATATATATATATATATATATATCCTAAAAACAAGTGAAAATAAATCTGAAATAAAATGCCAATTCTCCAAGTCAATCCCTCATCTTTTAATCTTAGTGGTGAACAAAAATGAAAAATGATGAGATTGATTTTAGTTTATATAAAGAGTATATTAATTTTAAAATATTGAATTTATTGATTGTATACTAATGTAGAGTGACTCATCCATATTCTTGTGTTTATTAAGTACATCAGTAAGATGAAATGTTTTTCTTTTACCATTATATGGATATGACTTCTTTATCAAAAATCAAGTGCCCAAGTGGGTTTATTTCTGAATTTTCAGTTTTGTTTCATTGATCTACATGTCTGTTTCTATGCCAATACCAGGCAGTTTTTATCATTATTGTTCTGTAGTACAGCTTGATGTTAGGGATGGTGATTTCTCCCAAAGTTCTTTTTATTGTTCAGGCTTGTTTGGTGATATTGAGTTTTCTGTTATTCCATATGAAGCTGAGAATTCTTCTTTCAAGATCTATTTAAAAGTTACATTGAAATTTTGATGGGGATTGCATTGAATCTGTTGATTGCTTTCGGTAAGAGAGCCATTTTCACTATGTTAATCCTACTTATTCATGAGCATGTGAGGTCTTTCCATCTTTGGATATCTTTTCCAATTTTTTTCTTCAAAAACCTGAAGTTCTGGTCACACAGATATTTCAGTTGCTTGGTTAGACTTACACCATATAATTTGTGACTCTTGTACAAGGTGTTATTTCTCCACTTTCTTTCTTGGCTCACTTATAGCTTGTATAAAGGAAGGCTATTGATTTGCTTGATTAATTTTGTATACAACCACTAAAACTGTTTATCAGCAGTATGAATTCTGGTAGAATTTTGGGGGTAGTTTATGTATACTATTAAATCGTTCACAAGTAGCTATACTTTGACTTCTTCCTTTCCGATTTGAATTCCCTTGATCTCCTTTAGTTATCTTACTGTTCTGGCCAGAACTTCAAACACTATATTGAATAGATAGAGAGAATGAGGAGCTTTGTCCTGTCTCTGATTTTAGTGCAATTGTTTTAAGTTTCTCTCTATTTGGCATTGGCTGTTGGTTTATTGTATATTGCTTTGATTGTGTTTAGTTATGTGCCTTGTATCCATGATGTCTCTAATACTTTTAACATGAAGGGTTATTTTATTTTTGTTAAAGACATTTTTAGCATCTAATGAGATGATAATGTGATTTTTTTCTTTAGATTGTTTATATGGTGGATGGATTTTCATATATTTAACTATCCCTACATTCTGTAGATGAAGACTACTTGATCAAGATAGATGAAATTTTGATATTTTCCTGGATTCAGGCTGTGAGTATTTCACTGAATATTTTTGCATTGATGTTCATAAGAGAAACCAGTCAGAAATTTCCTTTCTTTATTGAGTCTTGGTGTGGTTTAATCATCAAGGTAGATGTTGCTTCACAGAATGAGTTTGACAGTGTTCCTTCTCTTTCTATTTTGTTCAATAGTTTGAGGGAAAGGCATCTTCAACAAATGGTGCTGATCTAATTGTATGTCTACATGTAGAAGAATAGAAATAGATCCATATTTATCAAACTGCACAAAATTCAATTCCAAGTGGATCAAGAACTTCAGCATAAAACAAGATATACTAAATCTCATAGAAGAGAAAGAGGGAAATCTTCTGATACAGGATTAACACACTGATACAGGAGACAATTTCTTGAACAGAACACCAATGGTTTATACTCTAAGTTATACAGTTGATAAATGGGACCTCATGAAACTGAAAAATTATTCATGGCAAGGAACACTGTTAATAGGACAAAACAACAGCCTACAGATTGGGAAAAGTTTATCACCAACCATACATCTGACAGAGGGCTAATATCCAAAATTTACAAAGAACTCAAGAAGTTAGACACCAGAAACTCAAATAACCCAATTAAAAATGGGGTACAGAGCTAAACAGAATTCTTAACAAAGGAATCTCAAACAGTTAAGAAGCATTTATAAAATCTTCAATGTCTTAGTAATCAGACAAATGCAAATCAGAACAACTCCAAGGTTACATATTACACCCATCAGAATGAATAAGATAAACAAGTCAAGAGATGGCACATGTTGGCAAGGATGTGGAGAAAGGGGAACAGTCTTTCATTGTTAGTGGAAGTGCAAACTTGCATAACCACTTTGCAAATCAATTTGTCAGTTTGATAGTATCTCAGAATAGTTCTTCCTCAATACCCAGCTATACCACTCCTGGGTATATACTCAAAAGATATTCCACCATCCCACCTAAACATTTGTTCAACTATGTTCATAGTAACTTTATTCATAATAGCCAGAAAATGGAAATAACATAGATGTCCCCCAACTGAAAAATGGATAAAGAAAACATGGTACATCTACATAATGAATTCTATTCTGCAATTATAAACAAAGACATCCTAAGTTTTGCAGGCAAATGGATGGAACATGAGAATATCATTTTGAGTGATGCAATCTACTCCCAAATCACATGCATGGTAAAGACTCATTTTATTAGCCATAAAATCCAGGATACTGATGCTATACTCCATAGACAGTAAGATGCTAAACAAGAAGGAAGGCTCAAGAAAGGATACTTGAATCTAACTTAGAAGTAGGAATAAAATAGTCAAAAGAGGCAGATGGAGGGAGAGACGTAGTTGGAATAGAGGACAGACAGGGGAATGGGGAGGTTCAGCATCAGGTCTGGGCAGGGACAGGAGAGATAGCCAGATGGTCATGAAAATGGATGGAAATGTGCAACTGACAAGAATAGTGAGGCATGGGACTTCTCTAGGACATGACAGACACCTGGGATAAAGGAGGCATTCAAAAATCAGTGGGAGTGATCTTAACTGTTACTCACAGCAATGGGGATCTAGAACCTGAAGAGAACACCTTCTGTAGCCACACAGGAAAACCAGTCGAGTGAAACACCAACCTACCCACAAAACTTTCAACCCAAATTTATCCTGTCTGCAAGATTTGCAGTCAAGGGATGTAACCAAGACTGAGCAAATGCCCAACCAATAACAGGCTCATCCTAGGGCCCATCTCATAAGCAAGCACTAGTCCCTGATTCTATTAGTGATGGTCTGTTATACAAACAGGAGTCTATCATGGCTGGTCTCTGGAGGCTCCACCCAGTAGTTGACTCAGGTGGATGAAGATGCCCAAATCCAAACAACGGATGGAGCTTGGGGACCCTTATGGAAAAATGGATGAAGGGATTGTGGGGCAGGGGGGAATAGGGGCTCCACAGAAAGACCAACAGAGTCAACTAACCTGAAACCTTGGGGATCTTAGAGACTGAACCACCAATCAAACAACACAAACAGGCTGGACATAGGTGTCCCCGCGCATACGTAGCAGATGTGTAGCTTGGTCTTTATGTGGGTCCAAAACAACTAGAGCAGGGTTCTATCTCAAAAGCTTTTGCCTGTACGTGGGATATATTTTTCTAGCTGGGATGGCTTGTGTGATCTCAGTGCAGGAGTACATGGCTAACCTTGCAAAGACTTGATGTTCCAGATGTACCCTAGGATCACTAACCCGGTCAGAGGAGAAGGAGAGAGAAGACGGGGAAGGATTGTGGTAAGGAATAACTGGGAGGAAGTCAATGCGTAGGATGTAAAATGAATAAATTTAAAAAGAGAGAGAGAGATTCAATGGTGTCTACAAGATTCTACTTTATTTTCATACTTTCTGCCAAATTTAGTCATGTCTTAATTGTTGAAATTTAAATTCTGTTATATGTAATGTTTTCTACTTTTGTTTCTTTGACTCAAGACTCTAATTAAAGAAATAATGCAATGTGACATTGGTGCTCTGTACAATTCCTGGCACACTTGTTTATCTGGGTTTTGTAGAATGATCTTGAAAGAATGGTTTGATTGCTTGTTTGTAAAAAGATCTTGAAGTCTTGAACGAAGCAAAAGATGTCTATGATCCTTGGATTGTTTTAATAAATTGCCTGATGTAATCATTTTGCAATTTCTTTTTATATCTTTCACCTCCCTCTCCCATGTCTTAAGAACAAAGTCTTATGAGATATTTCCCATCATTTTCCTATCTCAAAGCTGAAATAGAAATTAACAGTGTCTCACTGAATCATGTTCTCTTCTATCAAGAATTTAACATTCATTGGAAGTAAAAAAAAAAATCTCTTTCTTCTGCTGGAGGAATTAGGCCCTGAAGAGACTGTTTTCATTCTCTTTGTTTAGGATGATTTGTTAGCTCTCAACTGCAGAAATGATTTTGTGGTTTACATTAATCTACGGTGGCAGTATTAACTTCACATCATACATAAATATAATTATTGATCATTACCAGCTGTAATTCAGTGTTAGAATTACAGATTTACATAATTGTGCTATTAAGTATAAACTTGAACTTCATATCTGAGGTCACAAATAACTGGAGGCAGTAGAAACAGAAATCTCTGATTATATGTCATTCATATTTTAATACATGCTGTTGCAATTTTGATCAGTGTTAATGTAAATATTTTTATGTACTTTACAGCAATGAGATGCTAATGGGTGGAAATTACAGCAATATTGATCTAGCTAATAAAATGCAACACATTAGTAAGAAGGATATTTATTACATGTTTCAACCATTACTATATATCATGTGGCTAAGGAACATAAGCTCCATCAAGAGTGAAAAGAGTTTTTCAACCAAACTCTAAGCATCTTCCCATTCACAAATATGAGTTTTCAGCTTTGATTTGTTGACATTAATGCAAATTCAAGAAGGGCGATGTCATTTTTAAAGCATGCAAATATTGTTTTAAGATAAAGTTGTTATATATAAACAACTTTATATACAAAGTAATATATAACAATATATATCGACAGTAATCAAGCAGCAAAGAAAATTGTATTTTAAAATATCCCCCTAAGAAGCTACTGATGTCCATTCTCTATCAATCAATAAATGCTCCATTTAAGAACAATATAATAAAAAGATAATTTTAATATCATAATTCACTGAGTTAAAATGTCATTCATCCCCCAAATCCTTGGCAAGCACACTTTCAGATGAGGCACATTAAGAACTCAGAAGATTTTTAGATTTTTTTCACATCAAGCTAAGATATATTTTTTTAAATCACAATGTGCTTTGATATGAAATATAATTTGTTTTTTATTAGTTTTTAACTGAATTTTATAAGACTGACTTTTTATTATTCAGAATGTCAATTGATCAAATGACAACTTCAATTTTGTTTTGTCCAATCCAAGTATATATACATATATCTGTTAATCAATAAGTACTTTTCTTCTATCTCTACATAAACGTGTCTGCTTATGCACATTAATCAACCTTTCTAAGTATTTTTCTGAAAGTATGAAAGTAAACACATTATATTATGCAAAGGCAATCATAATTATAAACCAATTATCAAACTATGCTGAAGCTGAGACTAGAGAGATGCCTTAGTGGTTAAACATTGACTGTTCTTCTGGAAGAGCCAAGCACAAGTCCCAGAACTTACACAGTGTATCATTTGCAGCTCTAGTTCCTGGGAGTCTGATGTCCTTTCCTGTCTGCCACAGATATCAGGCATGTATGGGATACACAGATGAAATGAACTCTCAGTCCCTCTACAAACAGGTTAAAAATTTTTTTATGCTTCTTTAATCTTCAAGTCTTCTGTACTGATTCTGTGTTTAATAGTAATTTTTAATTGATTAAGTGCTCCCATACAATGAATACTGTTTTGTATCTTGCTTTTGAACTTTAAACATATTGATTTGATAGAAGAAACAAAATATATATCTAATTGTTTAAGGTATTATTTTGCTTTGTTTTCTTTGTAGTTTCAAAACAATTTTATTAGAAGTTAAGAGAAAAGCATGATACTGGTTAGGAGAGATCTTGGCTGTTGTCATGAAAAGACACAGAGAAAAAAACTGTGCCTCAAAATTCAGAATGGAATGGAAATAAAGAGCTTTTTAAGAGGGATGACCATTACCCTGAACAGAAGTGAGCTACTGAGAGGAGAAAAGTGCTCAAAATACTTAGTAATCATTTTTTTTTTAATCATCCAGTTCAGTATAACTCCATTTACACTATTGGTCAATCTCCAGAAACAATTTTATTTTTTAAAAATAAAACTGAAAAGACTGGTATCTTCCAGTGTGGGCCCAAACACTGAGCAGATCCTGGTGGGTATCTCTGCCCCAAATCTCACAGAACCCAGATGAGCAGATATCCTAGGAGCTCTAACCCAGGCAGTACCTTAGGTAAGGAGTCAGCAACACCAGCCCTAAAACAGGGAGTAACTGGGACCCACTATAACCCAGGAAGTCACTCCTGGTCCAGAGCACTGATTCCTTACTGTCTGCTCCTGAGCACTGAGCAGATCTTGGGTCTCAGCTCTAACACCAGTAGTAACACCCATCCTACACAGTTCTGATACAACCAAAATAATAGGAAAGACAGGCTCCAGTCAGAAACAGAGCAGGTAGCACTAAGGAGATCCAGATGGTGAAAGGCAAGTGCAAGAACATAAGCATCAGCAATCCAGGGTACTTGACATCATTAGAACCTAGTTCTCTCACACAAGAAAGTCATGAATTCCCCATATTACTAGGAAAGCAAGATTCAGATCTAAAATCACTTATAGTAATGATGATAGAGGACTTAAGAAGGACATAAATAACACTCTCAAAGAATTTGAGGAGAACACAGGTAAACAGGTAGAAGCCCTTAAAGTGGAAACACAAAAATCCCTTAAAGAATTACAAGAAAACACAACCAAAGAGGTGAAGGAATTGAAAAAACCATTCAGGATATAATAATGAAAGTAGAAACAATAAAGAAATCACAAAGTGAGACTACCTGGAGATAGAAAACCTAGGAAAGAAATCAGGAGTCATCACCAACAGAATACAAGAGATAGAAGAGAGAATCTCAGGTACAGAAGATACCATAAAAAATATTGACACAACTGTCAAAAAAAAAAAAAACCCGCAAAATGCAAAAAGTTCTTAACACAAAACATCCAGGAAATCCAGGACACAATGAGAAGACCAAACCTAAGAATAATAGGTATAGATGAGAGTGAAGATTCCTAACTTAGAGGGCCAATATTTATCTTCAACAAAACTATAGAAGAAAACTTCCCTAGTCTAAAGAATGAGATGCCCATAAACATACAAGAAGCCTATAGAATGCCAAACAGACTAGACCAGAAAAGAAATACCTCCCGTCACATAATAATCAAAATACTAAGTACACAAAACAAAGAAAGAATAATAAATGCAGTAAGGGAAAAAGGCCAAGTAACATATAAAGTCAGACCTATCAGAATTACACCAGACTTCTCACCAGATACTATGACACATCCAAAAGAAGATAATTCCAACTCTAATAACAAAAATAAAGGGAAGCAACAATCACTGTTCCTTAATATCTCTTAACATCAATGGACTCAATTCCCCAATTAAAAGACATAGGCTTATTGACTGAATATGTAAACAGGACCTAGCATTTTGCTGCATACAGGAAAACCACCTCAGTGACAAAGACAGACTTTATCTTAGAATAAAAGGCTGGAAAACAATTTTTCAAGCAAATGGTCCTAAGAAACAAGCTGGAGTAGACATTCTAAAATCTCCAGCCCAAGAACACAAAGGGAGGGACTCATGGCTAGACCTGTATAGGTAGTTGAGAGTGGTCTTGCCAGGCATCAGTGGAAGTGGATGGCCTTGGTACCTGAAAGTTTGGATTCCCTAGTGTTGGGGAATTTAAGAACAGGGAGGTGGGAATGGGAGGATGGTGGTAGTACACCCCCATAGAAACTCCCAGAATTACATGCATTAGACATGAGAGAGGCAGGCTGCCAGAAGACTAAATTCTAGAATTCAAATAAAAAATTATCTTTATACTAAAATTTGTTTTGAGAATTGTGTATTGCAGAATACACAGCCTTGGTGTATCTACTCATCAAGCAAGCTGAGCAGACCTACTCAAAACTCTGATGTCCTGAAATTACAGCTGGATGCAGTGAAGACACATCATCAGGGGCTTATCAATTTACTCTCCCCCCCCCGCCCTCTTCTAATACCTCAATGCCCATAATCAGCTTGAAGAAGTTAATGAAGAGTCGGTTCTCCTATTCCCTGGGCTTGGGGACTGAGGTGGTTAATACTGGGCTGTCTTTCTAGGGAAAAGTAGTAATTTTGTTGGAACAGGGAGGATTAGTTAGGATTTATTGCATAGCCATAACCTATTGGTAATAATAAGTATAATTGTTATTAAGATGAAGTTATAATTTCTTAAATGGTACAAAATTTACTTTGATTTCCAATTTAAGGTTTTCATTGGTATGAGCTTCTTATTCATATAAAAGTGAGATTAATATTGTTAATCTCATAGTCATTGTGCCTATATAACACATTTAGGAATACAAGGCTTAGATCCAGTCCTTCCTTAACTTTTCTAACTGATTTGAAATAGTTAGCCAGTGAGTTAATGGCTTATAGCAAATTCATGGTTCTGAGTTTATTGTTAGGGTGATTTCTATATTTTATTTAGACAAAGTTGAGAGGAGTTAACAGACAACAGTTCAGATTGCCTTACATGGATAGTTGGTTTTCCAAACATCAGAAGTCCACATAATTGACGTTACAAACATTTCTGTATTAATGTTCATTTTGATTAGAGACCTGTCTGCTCCTGACAGCTTTCTGTCTTAGATTCTAAGAAGAAATTAAGCATCTTTGGAGTTACTCCATTTGTGGTGAGACAGCCACTAGGCAAGAATTGCCTCTTTTCATCTACAGACAAATCACTGTCCAAAAAAGTACACACTTGCAGAATAGTCGACTGATTATATCTGCCAAGACAGAGTAATCAGTCCTTAATAATTTTGCATTGCTAAGTCTGTCAGATGATCCTGGGCCAGAAGGCTGAAGATCAAATGCTCCAACGTTTTGTAGTATAGGGACTGTCCAAATGTTCAGCAGTATCTATAAATTGGCAAAGTTTTAGAAGCTATGCTTTGTGCTTCCCATAATTTCAGTTAACTCAGTCATTTTGGATTTTTTATGGGGTTGAAGATTTACAGTCTCATAGCCAATCCCAGCTATTTACTTTGAGAGAAAAGATTTGAGAGGATGGTTTTCAGCTGACATTCATTCTAAAGCCAAGAATAAAAGCCAGGTTCAGAATTAAGTCTTTTAGTTATGAGGGATGACAGAGGTTCTGGTTAGTCAAAAAAAAATGATGAACTGGGCATTAGGTCCATCTCATATCTTACTGACACAAATTGCTATAGTTATACTCTAATTGTATTTTGAGAGAAAAGTTTTATTTTACCAGGAAGCCAAGAAAAATTCAGGTTCAAAACTAAGTGTTTTAGTTAGGACAGATGACAGAAGTTCTGGTTAGTCAACAAAATGATGGATGGTTATTAGGACTAACTTGTACCTCACTGATACAAATCAGCATAATTATGCTCTAATTGTATTTTAAGAGAAAAGTTGTATTTTAACAGGAAGGGGGATATGTAGGAGGCGCTAAGGTGGGAGGAGTATGGAGAGGAAGAGAAGGAGTAAAAAGAGGAAAAGAAGAAAGACAGGAGAAGCTAGGTGATGAGAGAGAGAAAGAGAGAAAGAGGGTAGGGGACATGGAGGCAGATGTTCACGTGTCTCCACCAGTCAAAGATAGTTGATATATCTAGGTTGAGTATTGGGTTACACTTCTGACTGAGCATTAACAAACTTACAAAGCCTTTGATTAACATTTTAAAAAATTGTATAAAAGCAAAAAGGAAAAAGGGACATGGGATAGGGGTTTTCTAGGGAGGGGAAATGGGGAAAGGGGATGACATCTGAAATGTAAATAAAATATTCAATATAAAAAAAGGAAAAAAAAGAAACTTTGAATTCACTACAGAAAATCTCATACACATCTCATACCCATCATACCTGATAAGCCCCATCTTAATTTTGTCCTTGAATTTCTTTTCCCTAGATACAGCATACAAGTGGATCCATGTACTTTTTGTTTTGGTAATTTACTCCTTTCATTTACAATAAGTGACATTCATATAATATTTCCCTTTTTAGGTTGAATAATATTCATCTATATATGTGCACCAGGTTTTTCTGTTCAATCACCAACTGATCAACACTGATATTGGTGCTACCTTCTGTTTATTGTTAATAATAGTAATATAATTGTGAGTTCTTAAGTATTTCTTGAAGATGCCCTTTCCAGTGTTTTGAATAAATATCCAGAAGGGTATTTGATGGATTTTATAATAATTTTGCTTTCAAAACCTATGTTTTTAATGAGATTTACCAACATAAATATGAATTTTAACAAAAGGTTTTACAAGAACTAGTATTTTTTTTACAATTTCTAGTCCTCACTCCAATGTATTTTTATATGAACAATATATACAAATATAAATAATTATTTTACTTAAATGCAAAAGTAGCATTGCTGATAATTTATACACATCAACGAGGTTTATATGAAAACATAAAACTATTGTAACATAGTCTATTAAAGGCTTTGGAAAAGCTAGGATTTGATGACACAGTTTTCTACATACTAGTCACTACACTACCTCTGAAATAAGTTTCCTGTCCTGAGTAATGGATTTTGAAAGACACAGGTACTGTAATCATATAACTTTTATTAAAGTATATGGTTGTAATTATTTTTAGTTATTATATATTCATTTATCCTACTGATTAAAACATTAATGATTACCACTGGGTGACAACAAATTGTAGAGGATTTGAAACCAGCAACATGGTCTATATGATCCAGTTGGAATGCAGACACACCCTTGTTTACAGTATGATCTGTCTAGAATGCAGTCGATTTCTATTACACACTTTTAATCCCTGACAGTGAAGTTGTAAAGTTAGTTTGTACAAGGAAGTAGCCATATTTGAAAGTGACAACTAATTGAGAAACTGACAAAGTAACAAATCTGAGAAGAATTTGACATAATAAGTCAGAGATAGTATACTCTCAAATCTGGGAAGAACAGCACAGGAAGGAGAGGTTACTTAAGAACAGATAGAAAGAAAAAGTGTGAGGTGTCTGAATTGTGCTGTGGTATATGTATATGGCAGTTTTACTGAAGTAGTTTGACAGAGAGAGAACAAGCCAGACACTGTTGAAGACTGAACAAGCCAGAGAACGAGAAGGAACCAGAAGATTGGAATATATTATCAAGGTTAGAATGATGTCAAGCAGAGCTATTCAGGCCGAATTCACAAAAAGCCAGAGTGAGTCAGTCAGTTTGAAAATTTAAATTGTAGAGTCTAGAGGCTTATAGGTCTAAGCCTAGGTATAGTTAAAACAGAGAAGGAAACCCTCTGGTCTCAGTACCAATTGTGTATTTATACAACTTAGGTATGGCTTTCATCTCATTTTATGATCTGAAGAAGTAAAAGTGACATTTAACAACAAAGTATATCAGTTCCACCATAGTAAAGACAGTCTTCTTTGTGGATTTGTTTGACCAAGAGTAATGCTAAATTTGGATTCTTCTTGTTTGTAGACTAGTGTGTGCCCGATCTACTTGTTCCTGTTGCCTGTGTCTGTGTGTGTCTACCTTTGCCTGTCCATCAAAATAGTTTTACTCTACATTTATGGAACATCACAGTAAACACAGTATAGGAAAAAAATTAAAATATAGTTTTGCATTAATTATTACAGTTTTGTAAGAGTTGATCACAACTGACTTAGAATAGGTCATATGTTTATGATTTTGTGTATATATCAACATACATGTGCACACACACACACACACACATACACACACATTGATTACAACATTTATTGGATATTTGTTTGTTGAAGGTTGCGTTCAACCTGTTGGTTGTTATTACCAAGTGATTAAAACAGCACACATGCTGTAGTAATTATTTTAAATCAGTAGCTGGTTAAGCCAACTATTTAAGCTGCGGTGGCTCTGCCTAGCTCAGCCACCATGATCAGTGGCTGGAGGCCATATGTGCACTGCAGCTAGAAATGGCCAGCCTGAAACATGAGCCCTGCCACCCATGAGACGCCAGAGTGGGAGATGGCTCTGTAAATCTTCCATGCTGTCTTGGCAAGGCTGAGCATTGCCCAGACCATCCCGCCATCCATGTGGTCCAGTAATAAAATGAGACTCTAATGCTTAAAGATTAATCAAAGGCTTTATATGTTTGTTATTGCTCAATGACAATATGCCCATACAAAGAGAGTTGTCTCCAAATTAGCTAACCTAAATAAAAGTTGTTACTGGTGACTGCTCTCCATACCTGCATGCTTCTCCATTCTCCTACATCTCCACTCTCCCTAGCTCCTCCTCTTCCTTTTCCTTTTCCTCTTCCTCTTCCTCTTCTCACTCCTCCCACCCTAGCTCTTCCTACACACACACACACACATGCATTACTGTGGTCAGGGGCCTAGATAAGCACATAACTTAAGACTGAAGTAATGTACTTAGCTTAGGTTGTGAAAGCTGCTCCCGTGGGAACTACAAAAGCCATGTAAGCTTGGTTACAATCTGTTACAGGCAAGTTAAAGCTGCTTAGGCTTAGTGCTCAGTAAACTGGTAGGCCAAGTACACAGACATAAATGATCTCATGACATAATATTAAGTTGTCTACAATGTCTGGAAAAAGTTCAGGCTTTTCCATGGCATGGAGTATTTTGAGAAAATATATCACCAGGTATTATATATTATACTTTTAATAAGTATGAATTTATAAGAAAACATGGCATCTGTGGGGCTCAGAAGTTACAGGTACTAATAGCGATCTTAAAATTTATCTCACAGATGGTTACTTCTGTATGTACCTCACAGGGATCTCTTTTATGTTCATGAGTTTGAGCTTCTTCCAATTCTAAAATTAGATGTATGTGTTGCTATAACAGCTTTGTAATGTTTGAGTTTTGCCTTTGTTCTCTGTATATTTGTCTGCTTTCACTTATTCTCAAAAGTTTTTAACATGATGTGCGTTCTTTAAGTAATTTTATTTCTAGTAACTCCATTAGTCTACTCAGGAGGACATTATGCTCCCCATGGTGGCTTAAACAATTGAAGTTATTTTGTCATATACATAGAGCCTGGAAAGTTCAAAATAAAGAATCTGGTAATGTTTGGTCTCTGTTTAGAGTTCTTGATTCCTGGTCACAGTGATTTGGCCTCTTTAGTGTCTTCATGTGGCAGGAAGAGGGGGGCTATAAGCCACTAATTTCTTTTATCACGTCTTGTAAATATCCGAATATTCTGTGGCTAGTGTCCCACTATCACAGCTACATTTATCTTTACTATCTTGTTACAAGTCACATAATAGAATGGAATATAGCTTTAAGACATACAAATTGGAGAATATAATTTATTTCAAAATAAAATCATATGCTACTATTTTATTTTTTAAAAAAACCATGAACCTTTTGTATTATTTTTAACAACTATAATTACACATAAATTGGCTATAATTTTTTAAATGGTTTCATGGTAAAATATCCAGGCTAAAGTTGCAAAAATCTGAAAATCATATATTTTTGTGTCTGCTATTACATTCTATTTTCCTTTTATACAAGTTTATTAGCTAATCCTCCAAGAACATTGCTAAAGCAGTGCTGAGAGCTAGTAGACTTATTGTTTACATGAGAGTAAAATGAGACTCAGAGAAATTTCTCTCACTCAAGTATATACATAAAGCTGGTTTCAAAGAAAAATAAATCACCATATTATTAGCTATAACTCATTAGTCTCTCTCTTGGTGGTGGTGTATGATATGTAGGAAGGAAAAGAAGATGAGTAGAAAATTAGTGCAAATGGATTTTAATTATATTTACAGAAACAAGGCATGAAACTTTTTGTTTGCAACCTATTTTTTTCAGAAAGAAATTAATTTCTCCTATAAAAATATAAGAAAGGCAATGTAATTGTTGACTCACACTCTGGAGTTTGAGACAATGAGATACTAATTCCAGTTCAGTCTGGTCTAATCAATAGATCATATTTCAAAATATAAAGAGGAAAAAGTGTAGAAATAGTGGTTATATATACTGAGTGAATATGTGTATCTGTCCTTTCTTGCCTCCTTAAGGCATCTTCTGATTGGTTGAAGTATAAAGCCTATGGCCTATAGAAAAAGCAGAATAGAATTTGGGACATCAGCAGAAATGGGGACTCTGGGAGTCAGGTGCAGGAGATTCAGCACCCTGACTTGAAAGAAGTTGGACATCTGAAATTAAGGAAAGGTAAGCAGCTATGTGGCAAAATTTAAATTAGTATAAACTAAATAATAGAGCTATGATCTAGTTGGGAACAAACCTAAGCTAAGAGCAAAAGCATTGTAAATAAAATAATCCTCCTTATCATTATCTGGGAACTGGGTGGACATAAAATAAGTCCAGGTTTGCAAGTGAGAGAGGCAGAGGGACAAGGGAAAGGGGGAGCAGTTTAAAGACAGAGGGAGAGTTGAGATGACAGAGCTTCTTCATGCAAGAAATTCCCAAGAGCAAGTCATAGGAGAGCTCCATCTGAAGTCTATTTTAACCAAAATATGTTTGAGTGGAGCACTGGTTTGTTTTCTTTGCTTCTTGTCTTATTTCTGTTCATTTTATTCTTTGAAAGTTTCATACAATGTCTATCCACCGCTAATATCTCCCAATGTCCCCTTTTGTTCCCCACTCTAGCTTTCTCCAAGATTCATTTAGTTTTTCCTTGCTATTAATAACCCGCTTAGTACAGTTAGTGCTGTTCATATGGGTGTGGATGTGTGGTCACCCTCCAGCACAGGAACAACCTACGCTCCACATCCCCAAAAGGCAATGACTCCTCCTCAGCAGTGAAAGGGAGGGAGCCTTGTAACCCTCCCCAGTATACTCTGGAATTCTGATCCCTTGATCTTGACGAGCTCCTGGGAAGATAATCACAGCTGTTAGCTGATACCTGAAGTAGCTTTGTCGTGCTCAAAAGTCACCATTTCACAGCTATCTGCATTCTTTTCTGTGAAGTTCCATGAGCATTGGATGGTGAAATATTGGTATAAATAGTTCACTAAAAGCTATTATGGCTATCATTTAGTCATTAATAACTACCTACTGCAAAAGAGACTTCTTTGACACAAATTGAGCAGCACGCATATGTGTATGAGCATAAATATTTAGAATGAAGTCGTACAGCATGAGAATTTAGCAACACAGTGAGATTTCATCTCCACAAGGGCCTCTGATATTCCCATTCATGAGCTTTTGATCCAGTTTCCAGGATCAGGCATGAAATCTCTCCTGTAGAGCAGGCCTTAATTCTCAATACTTCAAGAAGTTGGGGGCCAAAAGAGAAAAATGTCATTTAGGTGCTAACCTGCCTTTGCAGGATGATTTTTCAAATAAACCAACATAGTTTGTCCTGTTTTTCATTTGTTCTAAAGAATTAAAGTAAAGCTTGAAATCCCCACACAGGGAAACACTTAATTTCTGGAGCTCTATTCTAAGTCTCTTCCCCTGAATTTTCTCAGAAATAGGATGTCCTGTAATGCTTTTTTTTAGAACACTATGCTTACTGAGAGGCACAAACTCAGGGTAGAATGAATTCCAGGTTCTTTCAGATCTGATGCAATGCTATACACAAAGATAAAGGTGTGTGTATCGGATAATTTTTCTGAGCCTTTTTGAACAATATTACAAATCACATGCTCCTGTTTATGTTGGCACTTTATTGATTATTGATAGAATCTCCCACTTCATGAAACTAGACTCGGGGTTCTGTCTCTTCTGATGCAACGAAGCTTACAACTTGTCTATAGTGAGTATGCTTCAGAGTAACTCATTTATCTCTTTAACCTAATACTTTTCTTTTATGAAAGAATGTTTTTGAAATTGTCTATAATTTATTCAATAAGCAAACAACCTTTATAGTGCTTGTATGTCAACACCATGTACTGGATACTACATTTAACATTGAAAGTAGAGAATGGTCCCATGGCTATGTGAGAAGCTCCTAGAGAATCATGGTAACCACATTAAAAAAAAAAGCAAATACTATTTTATACTTCCAACATCCTTTGGATGGACATACTACTTGAAATTACTAAATATGAATAAAGAAAATTTTATGATCAGTAAATATCTGAAATCTGTATAAAATTTTTAAAACCCAACGACCTTTTCTGTAACACAAAAGAGACATGAACTGCTGTAGAACACCATTTCTTTTTATATAAGATAGTTAATATTTTTGTAATTTAATAATGACTTTACTTCTTTTTTTTTAACCTATACATTTGAAATTTTTATGTAATCATGTTGGTTTTGAACATTCTTTATAGTTTTTAGTTTGCATGATTTTCAGCAAGTTTCAGTGGATCATTTAATGCAGATTTTTTCCCCCAAGTTTTAGTAAGACTTCAGACATCGTTTATTGGGAATAGACAATTCAGCCCAGTTAGGAAAGGGATCCAAATGCAAGCAGTGTAATCAGCGACAGCCGCAGTTTCTGCTTTAGGAGCCCCACATGAAAACCCAGTTACACGACTGTTACATATGTGCACATATGTCTGTCCCATGCATGCTCTCTGATTGGTGGTTCAGTCTCAGTGAGTTCTTAAGGGCCCAGGTTCGTTGATTCTGTAGTTTTTCTTTATCTTCCACAGGATTCCCTAAGCTCCACTGAGGGAATGTTTGGCTGTGGGTTTTTTGCATCAGTTGCTGTGTTAAGCCTCTGTGATGACAATTATGCTAAGTTCCTGCATGTATAGCAGAATATCATTAATGGTGTCAAGGATGGGTTCCCTCTCATGCCATTGGTTGGCCCTTTCCTCAGATTCTGCTCCATGTTTTACCCCTGCACAACTTGTAGGCAGGACAAATTGTGAGTTTAAGTTTTTATGGTTGGATTAGTGTCTCAATCTCTCCACTGGAATTTTGGTCTGGTTGCAGGAGATAGCCAGCCTAATATAGATATTTTTAAGGAAGAAAAAAATACAGAAAGAATAAAACAAATGATGATATATAAGAAAATACTGTTATAGCTGTTGCTTGTTTTTTATCAGTCTCTGCTTTGTAAAAGTGAAAGAGAAAAGGGAATATACCTCACCTACTTTGTTGCCAATTCTCATTTCAGCAGAGAAAGGATGAGAACCATTTATTTTGACCATCATCTCTGCCAGTACTGACCTGAGTCAATAAACATGTTATACTTTTTCAGATTATTTCTGTCTCTGTCCCTGTTGTCTCTTTAAACCAAAATTCAAATTCCAATTTCCAACCATGCCTGTTGCTTCTAGCTACAATGGTTCAAATATTTGAAAATTTGGCCTCCACTTTGCTCTACTTACTATCTGTTTTCCATGGCTTACTCACTCTCACATCTGTACTCTGCATCCCATGACCCTTCCAAAATTTTAATTATGTGTGCTACATGTTTTCTGACATTCTTTAAAAGTATTTACTTAATTTGTAATAGATAACTAACATCCTGTTTTTATCAATAAATTTTCAGGATATTGCATGTCAGATAACTACTGAGCCATCCTTTCTTCAAGCCTCATTGGTAAGTATTCCAAATCTCTGTTATTTTGGTGTGAATGATATTTTAATTTGCTCACTACCATGCAAGCTACTGTAACTGATTTTTATCTGCTTTGTTATCTAAAATTATGCCTGATAGATGGTAAGTATGTAACAAATATTTGTTGGATATTGTTCTAATTTTTCATGTTTAGATCCTTCTAAATAAACTACAAGCCCGTTGAGTGCAGATACTTGTCTTATTAATTTAGAAACTCTCTAAGATATTCAAAGAGAAATAAGTGATTAATAATGCATGCTCAAGTTGTTTGCTTAATCTGAAATGATTTCATAATGTTTTGGAAATTTATTTCATTAGCATGAGGTATGTAAACTAAAGAAATGTTACTAAATTTTCAAACCTCATTAGTTTTTCAAGTATTATTTCAAGACGCTCTGCCATGAATTTTTAGAAATACTACAAGAAGGATTAGGAGGTGTTATCTAAAGATGAGAGACTGAGAATCCTTCCAGGACATTACTCAAATCTTTATTAAGATGTCTTGATCAACATCTCATCTAATGGGAGACACAGGTGTTGAAACTAAGAGGGAAAATAATTCTGTTTTATTTTTTCTATTTATTTTGAGTTAACTAGCTTTGTAAAAATATATGGGTCAATTAAAATCCCTAATTATTGAGTGGACTTATTATCTAGTATTCTGAACCACGATAATGTGACAACAATATAAATTGTTCTTGATAAAATGCAATACTAGACAGCACTAGCCATGCAAAGGGTATCTTAGTATTAACCTGATTTAGTGGGCATGTGAGTAGCTGTGTCTTTATTTAAAGTTTCCTCATTTGTAAAAGGGGATAATGATGTAGACCTCTTCACAAGATCACTGTGTCGCTTAACTAATTAATACTGTAATTATAAAGCACTTAGAAAATATAATGCACTGTACAAATGCCAAGTGTTGTTATTAAACTCACTTGAGCACTCAACTCATCTAGATTTACTACTTTAGCAAGGCAAATAATTCTAAACAGTAAAACGCTCCAACTATACATACTAATTTGATCCAATCTAAGCATTTATTATGAACTGTAAATATGCATTGTTAAAATATGCATTTTTGCTAAGGCCACCATTAAAACCATCATCCCAAGATTGAGTTGAGTTGCCTCATATCTGCATGAAATGAATTCTGTTTTTGGCCTTCTGTACATGATAATTTATATTGCATATATTTTACAAATAATTTCTCTGTGGAGTTATTCATTTGTTTGACTAAATGTTGATTGCCATGGGTTCTCTAATATTAATTGTTCAATAAAATTACAAATGAAAACTAGTATATTATCTTTTCATCTCTGTAGTGGAAAATTTGGAAAAAGCCAATATATGTTTAACTGTTATGCTTTTATTTTAGTCTAATATCCATTAGGGAACCACTTTTGGAAAGGAAATACCCTACAGTGGAAGACAGATGTTTAATGTGTGCTTTAGATCACTTGATTTTGGCAATTAGAGCAGCATTTTCTATACAGGTTCTATTGGCATTTCCTAGTATGACACAGAGTTGACAAGACATTAGAAAACTGGATATAACCCATCCTAACAGTATCAATAGGTGAAACAATAATTAAACTCCACATAAAGAAATTCTGTGGTGCCTTCTTTGTACTTGAGTGAATCAACAACATAAATAGCAAAAGTAGTTAGAGGTAACAACACTTTACCAACTGCAGTGTAAAGCTAAATCCTTTGATTAGCCATTTAATGCCTTCTCAAAGACATAAGATACTTAGTAAGATACATACCAAACCATTTTTTTTTTACCAGAATTCAAGGTATAGTTGTTGTCACTTCGTATAAAATACATACCACTATACAAAATATTACCCAACCTATAAAAATTGTAAAGGTACTGCTTCTTCCAGAGACTTCATATCATGCAACATAGCTGCAAATACCATCATTGCTGCTACAACTACTACTAGACATATAGCAAGAAATGACTAAACATTTCACCGTTTTCCTTACATTTACAAGTATTACAGAAAATGTTAAACTGCTAATTATGCTACATTTTCTAGGACAGATTAGATAAATGTTCATATAATTTCCCACTGAAAACTACATAGGTAGAGAAATGAAATCATCTATACATCTACTGGTGATTAACTTTAGCAAAACTCCCCAGCTGTACAAATGGTCACCTAATGGAAATGGTCACAGCCATACAGCCAATACAGTGGACTCAATAAGTGAGGCGTCAGAGCATATGCTGAAGAGTAAACGGCAAGGACTAAGCCTCTGTCATGTGTGTTTCTCTAGGTACTGGCCCATCAGGCATAGTCTAGTCTGAATCATCACAGTGAAGGAAAGCTCAAACAGTCACCATTTTGATGTACAAATAGAACATATTTTAAAATAATTTTACAACTTAATTTCAACAATGGCAACATCATCTTTGATGTTAATTCAGTCTTAAAATCACTGAATTTTATTTTTCTACTCAACTCTTTAAAAACCTAAGTCAATATATCAATAGTCTAGAAATCTTTAACTGATGTAGAGGACACTCTAGATAACACTTTAATTTGAAAGAAGAAAATAGGAAACTACGGGTATTTTTCAGAACTTATCTCCATGATGTTCATATACCTTTAATAATAAGTAATATTTAAGGTATTAAAGTAGTACTCATAATGATTTCTACTCTTTAATATATGTAAAACTGAATGTCTAATTTGTTTTATGATGGTCTCGTTTTTATTTTTTATTTTTTAAAATTATCTTTGTTTTTTAGTCTAGTCATTATCCTCCTCCTTATCTGCCCTCTTACAGTTCCTCATCCCATTCCTCTTCCTCATTTCCAAGAAAATGTCCCCAATCCCCTATTTCACCCCCACCCACTCCACTCCCAACCCACCCTCACTCCAAACCACCCTACACCACCCCACCCTGCCAGGCCTCCCTACTCCCTGGGGCCTCATGTTTCTCAAGAATTAGGAACATTTATCTTCTCTCCTTAAGGCCAGTTCAAGCAGTCCTCTACTGTATAAGTGTTAGGGGCTTCATACCAGCTACTGTATGCTGGTCGGAAGAGATCTGGGGGTCCAGGTTAGATGAGGCTTCTGGTCGCCCTCCTCCTCAACTTCTTTTAACCTTTCCCTAATTCAGCCACAGGAGTCCACTGTTATTTGTGATAGGGATTTCATTGTTACCCTACAGTAATATATTGAGTGAAAAAATTACCATGTACAGAACGCCGTTTTAGAAAATCAAAATTTTTCCTGAATCACTTTAGCCAGCCTATAGCTAATGTTGGGTATGCTTGAAGCTAGCAGCCTACTTTACCACTCGGTCCATTATTTCAAGGATTAAAACACAGCAATAAATACAATCATTAAGCCAGTTCTTAGTGCCTAGAAGTGTGGCTTAGGACTTCCAGACCACAGAGAATCTCCAGATTCTAGTCTCCAGGCTGGTGTTGTACATTGTATGCTTTCCATATCATTTAGATGTCTTAGCTTACTGCCTATATGCCCATGTCCCTATCTCATTTATCATAAGTGTCTTACTATAGACTGTATAGCATATGTTTTATTCAGTTCCCCAGCTCAATGTGAGGAGTGGTGATAGATCCTCCACACACATGCTTACCCTACACATGCTTAACCTCTAGTTTCTTAGAACAAACTTTTACTTAACCACATTGTCTGACTTGACTGTTCCAGCTGCCATGGGTAGGAAGTATGCTCCTTCCTGCCCTGACAATAGACATTTACCATGTTGCTTACAGAGTCTGTCATTGGAGTCATCTAAGGCATCATCCAAAGCTGTCATGGCCAGCAAGACCTTGCAGATCAGCCATAAATGAAGCAGCAGCAGTCACATAAGTACTGGTGGTCTTTCAGGTTGTAATCAAATATTGCTGAGTTTTGACCATCGGTTTAACCTTTTAAAGTTTCAGTGGCTCCATTGGAAACTCTTTGCTGTAAACATTTTAAAAAATTCTTCACACTAAAGATTGCTTGATGACTGAGTTTGAGCTCTTTGGCTTTGGGACTAAATTTGCAGTTTCCCCCTACTCAAAGGACTGTCAGTAGAATGAGCAATACCTTTCATTGACTAACCACAGGGAGGACTATACAGCAATAGTAGTAGTTTCAATCTGTAATCTATCTCTATCTGACATAGAGTGATTCCCTTCTCCCAGGTCCACTTCCTAGAAATGACTACAACAGCTGGATACAGAAGAGTCTGATAGCTGTCAGTCAAATAATTAAAGAACTTGAGGAAAGTTTAATAGTTTAAATAAGCAAAGCAGTAAAGAGTGCTATCAGTAATTAAACCTGACAGGATCCTGCAAGATGGATCAGTGGGTAATAGGACCTGGTGCCAAGTCTTACAACCTGTGTTTGTGCTCCAAGAGCCATAAGGTGTAAACAGAACTGAAAAGTGACATTGTTTGATGACCTCCACAGGCATATATACATAACACACACACACACACACACACACACACACACACACACACACACACA
>JANHMN010000014.1:3951184-4042681 GCA_030674055.1 Rhabdomys pumilio | reverse complement strand
ACACACACACACACACACACACACACACACACACACACACACACACACATAATAATAATTAATGAAGACGAACATCATTAATTTCAAGGAGAACAAGGAGGGATATATGGGATGATTTAGAGAGAGGAAAGGAAAGGAGAAATAATGTTATATTATTATCTTAAAAATAAAAGAAATAATTTAGAAAGAGGATGTTAGTGTAATGGTTTCTCTTTTTTTTACATTGCTTCAGTATACAGATCAAGTACTGAATAGAACTTTGACTTTTTTTCTAAGGTACACCCAAAGCCTGTGCATATCATGGAAGGAATGTTAACATATCCTTGGGCAAACAACTTTTAGACTGCTAACACAGCCTTATACTACTTAAAATGCAACCAGCTTTTAAAGTCATGCTTTTCCTCAGGCACATTCTTTGTAAAAGGAGACATGGCTGCCTTCTGAACGGTGTAAGCTGTGATTTTCTTTCCTTTTCCTCAGTGAAGCTTGAAGCTGTAAACACCTCCGTTTCTTTTCTTACTTTTATTTCTGTAATAACTACTAGGTCTCCGTTGTCAGTTTTTCTGCAGACATCAGTAGGAATGCCAGAATTATTGAGCCACACCAAACTAGAGCAGCATCACGATAATAAGGGAGCTAAACGATTCCTTATGACTAACTTTTCCGTCATCCTGGCCTCACATTTAGTCTCCCGAACACCTTAGACATTTGCACTGTTTAAACTGAGTTCTCTGCGGTAAAGAGAAAATAGTAGTAGTCTTGAGGATAACAGAGTAACTGCTATTTGCAATTATTTTCAGGATGTTAGTTTAGTAGAAGATGGTAAAATCTTCAAGAACTCACACATGTTATTAGTATGGAGACTTTAAAAAAAGTTTCGGAGACTTTAAAAAAAGTTTCAGAGACTTAAAAAAAAATTCCAGAGGGCATGGAAAGTATAAAAGTTTACATGCAGTCTTAGGTATTAATGATAAATAGTAATTAAGTATAAAAAATATATTATCAAATGGAGAGTATATTACAGTAGAGGCAAAACACTTAGAGAAAAGGCAGAAAAGGGTAGAATAGGAACTAAGATTAAGAACCAGCTAGTAAATAAACCAATCAAACTTTACTAGAATCTTTATCTCTAAGTTCCTGAGCAAGGCAAGCAGAAGAAAATAACAGATGCCATAGCTTTGGTTTGTTTATGAATATAAGATATTACCTAAAATGAAAAGACATTAAGAAAACATTAATCTCAATAAATACAAAATATTTGCCAATCTCAGTAAGAACATTTGATTCAGTGTTTATGAAACTGAAGCACACTCTGCAACTTGAATAGACAACGGGAAAAGTGTCCTGAGGTCCATTTAATTCACAAAATATTACTAGACTTACACAGTTTGACTTCGTTCCTTCCCCCACTCTCTTCTCCCTACAAAATGAGGTTTTTTATTTTGCTCAAATCCCTTTCTTTTTACCTTCTCCTTCCTCCTCTTTTCTTCCCTCTCTCGGTCTCAACTTGCAAAGCTTGAGGTTGACAAGAAATTTAGAATGAAAACACATACAGAGAAAAGCTGGAATCAGGAAGGGGCATGCACTTTGCTGCACTCCGCAGCAGCAGCAGCCAGGAAACGCAGTGTGTTTGTTATTCACAACATGAACTAGGAAAGGGATAGCTAATCTCTGTGGGATCTGCAGGTGAGCAGTTTCAGGCTGCAGTCACTGAGAATGAGGAAGCTGATTTTGGCACTTTCTGTAGACCCTGCTAATATCAGTACTTGAACCAGAGAAAGGTTTTGCATCCCCCTGACCATAAACTCAGGAATATCTTGCCATGAATGTTAGGTATTGGTGTTATTTTACTTCTCTGTGATGGCGTCTACAATACACATTTGCTTAGTCCTACAACTCTTCGTTCTTCACTTCTTTCTTCTTTCTCCAATTCCCATGTAATCACTTCCAATGCAGAAAATCTTATTTAAAAAAAACATAGACTACTGAATGCTGTGGATAGGCCTGGTGATCTTTGTATTTTGATGCTAATTCCGCTTCCCCAAGAAGGGCTGCCTGGGACAAGGAGTGGAGTGCTCCTGTGACTTCCTATGAACCTTCCCCTAATGAGTAAAGATTTCTAGGAACCAATCACTGGGCGAGGAGCAGGTGGAACTTTTGAGTAGAGAAGGGGTAGTGGAGAGGCAGGAAAAGGTGTCTTGCTTTTGGACCAGGAGAGCTTGGAGGACAATGTGTAGCTATCTAGAGGCCTCTGGTTCAGATTGCAGATTCTCCAGGATCTGCCATCAGAGGAGTTATATTTAGGATAGCTTATAAAATTAGGATGCTAGTGGCCGCGACCAGCGATTGAGATACCTTTTGATTCTGAACTAAATTTGTGTGGCATTTTTTCTTTACTCTGTGATTGCGCTGGATTCCAGAGGAAAAGTTATGGGAGCAAAGCATGGGTTTGCAGGAAGTGCATCCCAAAAGGCCATGGGAACTTGGAAGCATGGGGCTAGTGAGGCAGTGCCAATAGGAACTTAGCAAGCTGAACGGAAAGATTTCGGAGCTTCAGGTCAGGAAGTCTCCACAAGATGAGAACAGTTGGGCCAGCTGACCTGTGCACTGCTGATGTAGCGTGGATTGCTTTTTAAATGTTTCAAGTAACAACTGAACTAGAAGATGCATTCTATTCTGAGTCTTTTATTTCATTGTACGTGATTGTGGTGGTTTGAATGTTTGGTCTGCATAGACTCATGTGATTGTATGCTTAGCCCACAAATAATGGAAGGAGTGAGAGATATGACTTTGTTGGGATAAGTATTGACTTGCTAGAGATGACAGAGATGGGCTTTGAGGTTTCTTAAGTTCAGGCTCTGCCCAATCTGTAGAATCTAGTCTCCTTCTGGCTGCCTTTGGATCAAGGTGTAGAATTCTCTGCTCCTCTAGAACCATGTCCATTTGGATGTTGCTACCATGCTCTCTGCTCTGGTGATAGTGGACTGATCCTCTGAAACTGTAACCCTGCCCCAATTGTTTTTATAAGGGTATCTCTTCATAGCAATGGAAACTCTAAATAAGACAGTGTATAAGTGTTTTGTCTGCATGTCTTGCATGCCTGGTACTTGTGGAAGCTAGAAGAGGGGGAAGAATTCCCTCGGACTGGCGTTACAAACAGTTGTGAGATACCATGTAAAATTAACTCTCTGGAACAGCATTCAGCTCTCATAACCACTGACTCATCTCTCCAGCAAAGGATGTCTAATTCTCTAGGCATAGAAGCAAGAATAAGGTTTGCTTTACATCAAATACTCAATAATAATCGTCACAAAATATAATTTTACAGTTATGAAAATCAATTATTGAGGAAATTGATGAGTGGGCATGAGAGAGAGAAAAGTACAAATTTACCAAATATCCAGTTTTTGATGCATTGATCAGTCTGTCTAGGGTATAGCTGCCTAGAATATGACATTTGACTAATAGTAAGAAGTAGCAATGAGATATCTAACTGTAGAGCCATTCAGTGCTCAGTGTCTTGATATCTGAGAAACTGGTGGAATTTTGGCTTGAAATTCCCAGAACACCTCAGTTTAACATGAGAGTATTTAAGAAATACAAGAGATCTTGCTTTTTAAAAATTATTTGTATAGTATTAAAGCTGAAAATATTGTGACATGTTTTCTACTAATATGGATCATATATGTAATAAAATATTCTTGAAATACGGAGAGTCTATTAAACATTGCACACATCCACTTGTGCAGGGGATCCCTATATAAGTGTTAAACGGTTTCTTTATAAATCATAAGAAGAAAAATAAGTATTAAATATACATCACACACCCTTTCTCTTGGTACCTATATAAATATGAGGAAGGTATATCTGTATTGCACTCAAGGAAACTCTATTTAAATATGTTCACTATTGGAAGTAAACTTGAAGTAGTCCATTGAACATGGCTCTGAATATCCAGTTAATGACTGTAGAATTGGAACTGTGCTTAAAATCTAAACAAATGTAGGGACATTCATGAGAACTAATACTTACAAAATATATTGTACAATGTTATAAAGAACAGTTACAAATTATAAATGTTACATCTGAAAATCTTACTTAGAAAAAAATAGTTCTTTAAACAAGATACTGTAAGAACAAACATTAGTAAATCCATTCTACAGAGTGCCAAACATTAGGAAGCTTTGCTTCTGTAGTGTGTGAATTACTTACATGGGAAGCCTATATTCAAGCTTACTGGCAGTCTATAAGAAAGGGGAGCATTATTCTCAGAAGACAGAAACCCCAGAGGAATATGGTTTCAGTCCATTTGAGCATTCCAGAATTCAAGGTCTTAACTATTTTCTGAAGAAAACATTGCTAAACTAAAGTAAATAAATGATTACAGCACTGATTTTTCTTTCCTTTGATTCTAATAATCACCATGTATATAGAACTAAAGTCTACCAGTTGTTATTTCTAAAATATGTGAATGGCCAAGAAAAAAATCCAATAGGTACAGTACTTGGTTCCCAGGACCTGAGGTTTCTATCCCCAGGACACTCAGATGTTTTAGTATATGCTTGCAGTCCCAGTGCTGGAGGAGGCAGAGACAGGTAAGTATAAGGCATTCATTTGCCAGTTAATATAGGTAAAATTGTTATATCTGGATTCAAAGGAAAACCCTTTCTCAAATATTAAGGTGGAAAAAATAATCTGATGTTAAGCTCTACCTTCCGTATGTGCACATACACGAGGTACATTTGTACACACACACATATTTGAGGGTCATATTGGTCAATTTGAAAACTTACTCTTTAAATAAATAAGGAGAAATAATCATTAATTTGAGTTACTATCACTAAATATTCTGATGGAATTTAATTTTAAAACACACAAACATCATTAAAGGAAAGTTTCTGCCATAAACACTAGAATGTTCCCTTAATGCTGTCTTATTGCTTTGCCACATGAAGGTGGCACTTCAAGCCAAGTTTTAAAAACCAAATCCACACAAAATCCCACACATTTGTCTCCAGTTATAACTTTAACATCAATCCTATATTTAGGAGCTTTTTACACTCCAGAAAACAAAATTTCCTACAATTTAGATACCCAGAAGTTTGTCTTATTGGGTGTACTTTAGACGTGTCCACCAAAATAAATAATAAAATTACTCTAAAAAATTTATACATAAATAAATAAATTCACTTCTCATGTGATATCAACAAACTTATACTCTGAAGGACATTTAGAAAACTCAAAACTGAAAGATGAAAAGTCAAAAAATGATTCCTATACCTTGTAAGAGGTGACAAATCATGAAGGGTTACAACCATGGCAGCAAAGCACTGGACTTTCAACTTACATGTTTAGAAATGAAGCATTTATGGAAAGAAGCATTACTAATAAAATATTACTTTCAATTCTTATCTATTGGTCATTATAGGTTAATAGGCTCTTCTATCAAAAAATAAAAAAGGCTCCTTTCTATCAAAAGTACTTGCAACTGAGCAACATGAGGTTTGTCACAGTGACTAGACTTAGAAAACTGTTATGAGATTTATGTCCTCAGTGGGTACAGTTGAGAAGATTTGGGAAGCATAGGTTTGTTCTAGTTTAGTTGTTTTCAGGTTTTCATGAAGGTGAATGACCAGATATGATTGTAGGGTATTTACACATTAAATGCATAAACCCTTTATCAAAGGCCTTCAGTTGTTACTTTTATTTCTTTGAAATTTCAGGGGGAGATGTGTATGTTTGCTGTATAAAAATCAAACAATATAGTCATTAATATATAAAGATAATTCTTTGTTGTTCTCTGTATGGAAAAGCAAGTTACTGTTCTAGAAAGTAAATAAAAATCTAAGATTTAATAATATCATAATTTCTAAAACATCATAATTTAAACTAAAATTAGAACTTGTAATTTCAATCATTTACTTTCAAGAATTATTAAAACTATTCAACAGATTATGCATCTGACTTTAAGAAGTTTAGATCTTTTCTGATACTAAATTTACCTTAACCTAAATTAGCAGAAGCTAATGGTGTGCTTATAGTGGACTTCAATGAGGTGAAACACCAAAAAAGTTGAATTATAAAATTAAGATAAATAAATAAATTGAATAATAAAATTGAGATGAATAGATAAAGAAGCACACTTTTAATCAATTGTTTGTAATGGGAAAGGTTTTTACATTTGGGTTTCTCTGTGTTCTTTCTGATGTGAATGTTTTTAGAAATTTTATATCTAACACAAAAATAAGATGATTTTTCTTTGAGAGTCTGATGATTAGCAGTGAAATCATTCCAGAGTTAGAACATACATCACTTCTCAAAAAATGAAGGAGTAGATTTTTTTCATAGATTATTCTAAAAGAAATAAAGATAAATACAAAACGTCCATAGGACTAGTTTGTATAATGTGTCCAAGGTAATTCCTCTTAGAAACAATGTTCAGCTTAGAATGCTGGGATAATGTGTTGAAGAGCTTGGAGCAATTGCATTATATCAGTGGTTCTTTTTGTTTGTTTCGTTTTTTGTTTTTTGGTTTTTTTTGTTGTTGTTGTTTTTTGTTTTTTGTTTTTTGTTTTTTCTAGACAGGGTTTCTCTGTGTAGCCCTGACTGTCCTGGAACTCACTCTGTAGACCAGGCTGGCCTTGAACTCAGAAATCCGCCTGCCTCTGCCTCCCAAGTGCTGGGATTAAAGGCGTGTGCCACCACCGCCTGCCATATCAGTGGTTCTTAACCATTCTATTGATGTGACTGTGTACAGCTTTAATATGTTCTTTAATACATTCCTAATGTTGTCATGACCCTCACTCATTATTTTTGCTGCTATTTCATAAATGTAGTTCTGCTACTGTCTGAATCATAATATCAATCCCTGTGTTTTCTGATGGTACTAGGGGTCACAACACACTGGTTAAGAACTATTATGCAAATGGCTAGAAAAATGGGGATACAAATGTGTGAGATTCCCAAAAGGGGATAACATGTCTAGAAAATGAGTAGACAGGAGAAATGGAGTCATGCAATTTGCCTGGAAGATCCTACATTTTATCTTAGCTACAAAAGACAACATGAAGAGTCTCTGCATGAGGGTGTGCAAAGTGACAAGTGTTCCAGTAGTTGCATCCTCACCAAGTCCTACTTAAAATTCTCTCCCTTCATACTTTGGAAGGTGACTGCGTTAGACATGGTGTCTAGTTCTCTCCAGAGTGGCTATCAGCAAAAAAAAAAAAAAAAAAACAGATACTCACGAGAATACCGGGGAAAGGAACATTTGGGTAGTATTGGCAAGAATGTAAACTAGTGCAGCCACTATAGAAATCAGCATGGAGATTCTCAAAACCTAAAACCAGAACCTCACTATGGAGTGCTGACTCTATGTCAGCACAGAGGAAAAACAGCTGCACACTAAAGTTTACTGTGTGACGGTTTGTAAATGCTCAGCCCAGGGAGTGGCACTATTAGAAGGTGTGGTCCTGTTGGAGCAAGCATGTCACTGTGAGTGTGGGCTTTAAGACCTTCATGCTAGCTGCCTGGAAACCAGTATTCTGCTAGCAGCCTTCAGATGAGGATGTAAAATTTTCAAATCCTTCTGCACCATGCCTGCCTAGATGTTGTCATGTTCCTGCCTTGATGAAAATGGACTGAACCTCTAAAACTGTAAGCCAGCCCTAATAAAATGTTGTCCTTATAAGAGTTGCCTTGGTTATGGTGTCTGGCATTTTGTCACAACACCCCAGCTAGCCTTTACTGAGTTTCCACTATAGCATTCTTTAATGGTCAAAACAGTTTCAAAAGACATCAATTATAAATATCCACCAAATTAAAATTTGTTTTTGCTCGTAAAGCATAACAAATGGTAGTTGATAGCACTATAAGAAATTCCTTCTAATCAGGAATTGGGTGAGTGAAAAGAACTGAAGCCCTGTGGGCTAGGAGAAAGAATGAAAACAGGCAATCTTGGGAGGTAGGAGGTTTGGGGGACCCTCCAGAATGTACCAGAGACCTGGGAGGTGAGAGACTCTCAGGACTCAAAGGGAGGGACCTTAGATGAAATGCCCTACAGAGAGTAGAAGGAACTTGTAGAGTCCACCTCCAGTAGAAAGACAGGGCATCAAGTGAGGGACGGGGTCACCATCCCACAGTCAGAAACTGACCCAGAATTCTTCCTGTCTGAATGAACTACAGGAACAAAAATGAAGAAGGGTCTGAGGAAAAGGAGGTCCAGTGAGAAGCCCAAAGTGGGATCCAGCCCAAGGGGAGGCCCCAAGGCCTGACCCTATTATTGAACCTATGGAGTGTTCACAAAAAGGAGTCTATCATGACTGCCCTTCGAAAAACCCAACAAGCTGCTGAAAGAATCAGATACAGATATTTATACTCAACAAATAGACAGAAGCTTCTAACCCCTGTGGTTGAATTATGGAAAAGCTGGAAGCTGAGGAGGAGGGCAACTCTGTAGAAAGACCAGCAGTCTTAATTAACCTGGACCTCTGAGATCTCTCAGACACTGGACTGCCAACCAAGCAGCATATGCTAGCTGATATGAGGCCCCGAACACATATACAGCAGAGGACTGCTGGGTCTGGTTTCAGTGAGAGAAGATGCATCTAACTCTCAAGAGACTGGAGGCCCCAGGGAGTGGAGAGGTCTGATAACATGGGGGTAGGGGTGAGGACATCCTCGTGGAGACAGGGGGTGGGGAGGAGGTATGGAATGGAGAACAGTCAGAGGGTGGACTGAGAGGGGCTTAAAAACTATACTGTAAAAGAAAATTAAATAATTTTTTTTAAAAAAGAAGGAAATCCCTTCTCTGGAGTACAAGCATTGTGAAGTGTTTCTACATGATGGCTATAACTCTCTTTTCTTTCAAACTGTATTTTGGGATTCTCCTAGGGGCCACTGGAATCAGTCTTCTAAAAATACAATGCCATGTTTACATCATTCCACCTAGAACTTCAACTTACTTCAAAGACATTTTATTTTGTATCATTTGTCACAGCACCATGTGAAACAGGTACATAGGAAACATCACTTCTATTTGACTTTTCTATATACCTACAAACTGGACTATGAGATTGCTGATTACATAATTTGAGTCTGGGAAAAGTATACATGCCTAGAAATCACAAGACGTTCTCTTAAAAAAATGTAATTGTGTAATATTGAGTAATTGCTGTCATGTGCTGAATGATCTGAGCACTTGGGGATACAGAGAACCACCATCGTTCTGTGTTGAGTGACCTGAATACTTGTGGATGCACAGAACCACCCTTGTCCTGTGCTGAGTGTTCTGAGTACTTGAGGTTGCACAGAACCACTCTTAAGCTCCTTACTTAGAAGTGATTTCTTCATCCTGTTTATCTTCTTTGGGAAAGAAGTTGGGGAAAACTGGCTAGATGGTAGCTTAACCTTCTTGATTAACAAACACCAAATTGAGGAAATTCACTGATTTCTCTGTGTAAACCAATGGTGATGTTGGTGGCACATTTGAAAGAATGCTCAAACCATCCTTCCCCCAAACTGATAGAAGTAATTTTTCTTTTTTATCATGATGTGGAGAGTGTTGACTTTTACTTGAAAACATAAAAAAAAAAAAAACCAGTTAGGTACACAAAATTCTAATAATAAAATTTCCATTGCTTTTTAACTGTTATTATTATTACTATTATCACTATTATTATTATTATTACTATTATTATTATTATTATTATTAACCTTTAGAAAAATAAACACAAATGTCTCCACCTTGTCCAGCCTACCTGGCAGCTTTGTTTTGAGTTACTCACACATAGAATTCTTAAGCTTTAAATTCATTGAACTTTATTTATTCATTAGATTTTGTTAAAGCTAACTTCAAGCAACTGAAATGAAATTTTAATAAAACTAAAGACTGTCCTCTCATGAAGTAATAGTTATTCTGGGTAAATAGTTAAATCAATCAACTACCCAGGTCATTACTGTGATAGATGCGTAAGAGTGGTAATATCAACTCAGATGAAAATAACTAATCACACAGTATTTTTTCAAAGAGTAACTGAGGGGAGGTGTTCTAATAAATTGTACTATTTTAAGATTATAAGAGTATGATGTGGCTGTTTGAAAAGTTTCATTATAAGTTAAAAGCAAAGGTCTATTCAGTTCTCTGGATTTGAAACAGAAGTGACAGAGTAGGTAACTAGGAATGCTCACAAAATTAGCAGGCAAGACAAACAAAAATGTGTGATCCTGCTTTAAATTTATTAAGAATTTCACAGTCATGCCAACGTAGTACGTTTTTGGTCATTCTCATGTTCATGTGAGGCAGATTTGAAATCAAAGAAGGAAGATTTGGAAAGTATGTGGCAAAATACATCAAAGATCTCTCTGAATTACAGCTTTGAAAACCATAACTTCTAAGAATTTTGGAATTTCATAGTGGATGTGCTTGATGTAGTTTAAAGACAGTCTAGAGGCTGTCTGTGTAGAACACGTGATGTTCAGGAACACAACATTTCAGGAGCATTGTCTCATGGGGAGGGTGGAATATTATCCCAGGGATCTGTTCTCTTGCACATGCAGCTGCACATATACTTTTTGAAGTTTTATAAAAAGCAAATTTTTTCAGCTTGCTTCTCGACTTTTATAAATCTGGATCAAGACCCATCCACCAGAGGGATATAGAACGCTGATGATGAATCTAATTCATTTGCTAGTGATTAAACTATAGCAGAAGAGCAAATATTCATTGCTTTAGACAATCAGGGCTTTAATCACAAAATAATTTCACCATGTGATACATGTTTTCATAGAAATTACAGAAAAAATATAGCCTAGATTGAAAATATTTACATTGTAAACTTTTTTGATATGTAGCCTATCAAAAATGTATATTATACCTTGGTACATATAATATTTCAAATCACAAGACAGATTGCATCAAATATTAGATGAGGTTTTTTTTTTATAGTTTTTATTGAATATCTCATTTACCTTTCAGATGTTATCGTCTTACCCCCCACCCAGGAACCCCTTATCCTATTTCCCCTCCTTCTACTTCTATGAGAATATGCCTTCCTACCCTCCAACTCCCACCTCCGCACACATGATTTCCCCCACACTGGGGCATCCAGCCTTCGCTAGACCAAGGGCTTTATCACCCCAACTCCGCCTGACACTGTCATCCTCCCCTACTTATAGAGCTGGAGCCATGGGTCCCTCCCTATGTTCTCTCAGGCTGGTGGTTTAGACCCTGGGAGCTCTGGTTGGTTGGTATTGTTGTTCTCCTCATAAGGCCACAAACCCTTTCAGCTCCTTCAGTCTTCTCTCTCACTCCTCCATTGGGAACCCCATGGTCAGCTCAATTGTTAGCTGTGAGCATTCACCTTTGTATATTTCAGGCTCTGGAAGACCTTTAAGGAGATAGCTATATCAGGCTCCTGTCAGCATACACTTGTTGGAATCCACATCAGTGGCTATCTTTGGTGACTGCACAAGGGATGGATACCCAGGTGGAGCAGTCTCTGGACGGCCCCTCCTTCAGTTTCTGTCCCACGCTTTGTCTCCATATTTGATCCCATGAGTATTTTGTTACCCCTTCTAAGAAAGGCCAAAGCACCCACACTTTGGTCTTCATTGTTCATGAGCTTCATGTGGTCTATGAATTGTATCTTGGATATTGAGAGCTTTTGGGCTAATATCCAATTATCAATGCATACCATGTGTTCTTTTGTGATTGGGTTTCCTCACACAGGATGATATTTTCTCGATCCATAGATTTACCTAAGAATTTCTCAAATTCATTGTTTTTAATAGCTGAGTAATACTCTATTGTGTAAATGTACCACATTTTCTGTATCGATACCTCTGTTGAAAGACACCTGGGTTCTTTCCAGCTTCTGGCTATTAAAAATAAGGCTGCTATGAACATAGTGGAGCATGTGTCCTTGTTATATGTTGGAGCATCTTCTGGGTGTATGCCCAGGAGTGGTATAGCAGAATCCTCAGGTAATGCTATGTCCAATTTTCTGAGGAACCACCAGACTGATTTACAGAGTGATTGTACCAGCTTGCAATCCCACCAACAATTGAGGAGTGTTCATCTCTCTCCACACTCTTGTCAGCATCTGCTATCACCTGAGTTTTTGTTCTTGGCTGTTCTGACTGGTGTGCGGTGGAATCTTAGGGTTGTTTTGATTTGCATTTCCCTGATGACTAATGATGCTGGACATTTTTTTAGGTGCTTCTTAGCCATTCGAGTTTCCTCAGTTGAGAATTCTTTGTTTAGCTCTGTACTCCATTTTTAATAGGGTTATTTGGTTGTCTGGAGTCTAATTTCTTTAGTTCTTTGTATATATTAGATATTAGCCCTCTATCGAATCTAGGATTGGTAAAGCTCTTTTCCCAATCTGTTGGTTGCTCTCTTGTCTTATTGACAGTGTCCTTTGACTTACAGAAGCTTTGCAGTTTTATGAGGTTCCATTTGTCAATTCTTGATCTTAGAGCATAAGCCATTGGTGTTCTGTTCAGGAACTTTTTTCTTGTGCCTAGGTATTCGAGGTTCTTTCCCACCTTCTCTTCTATTAGTTTCAGTGTATCTGGTTTTATGTGAAGGTCCTTTACACACTTAGACTTGAGATTTGTACAAGGAGATAAGAATGGACTGATTTGCATTCTTCTATATGCTGACCTCCTTCTACATGCTGAACCAGCACCATTTGTTGAAAATGCTGTCCTTTTTCTACTGGACAGTTTTAGCTCCTTTGTCAAAGATTAAGTGACCATAGGTGTGTGGGTTCATTTCTGGGTCTTAAATTCTATTCCATTAATCTTCTTGCCTGTCTCTGTACAAATACCATGAGGTTTTTATTACTATTGCTCTGTAGTACAGTTTGAGGTCAGGGATGGTGATTCCCCCAGAAGTTCTTTTATTGTTGAGAATAGTTCTGGCTATCCTGGGTTTTTTGTTACTCCAAATGAATTTGCATGTTGTGCAAATCTTTCGCTTAATTGGTTAGATTCACAACAAGGTATATTATATTATTTGTGACTATTGTGAAGGATGTCATTTCCCTAATTTCTTTCTCAGCCTGCTTATTCTTTGAGTAGAGGAAGGCTACTGGTTTGTTTGAGTTGATTTTATATCCAGCCACTTTGCTGAAGTTGTTTATCAGGTTTAGCAATTTGCTGATGGAAGTTTCAGGGTCCCTTAAGTATACTATCATATCACCTGCAAATAGTAAAACTTTGACTTCTTCCTTTCCTATCTGTATCTCTGTGACTTCCTTTTGTTTTCTAATTGCTCTGGCTAGGACATCCAGTACTATATTGAATAGGTAAGGAGAAAGTGGGCAGCCTTGTCTTGTATCTGATTTTAGTGGGAATGCCTCAAGTTTCTCTCCATTTAGCTTGATGTTGGCTACTGGCTTGCTGTATATTGCTTTTACTATGTTTAGGTGTGGGCCTTGAATTCCTGATCTTTCCATGACTTTTACCATGAAGTAATGTTGAATTTTGTCAAATGCTTTCTCAGCATCTAGTAAACTGATCATGTGGTTTTCTTTTTCTTTTGAGTTTGTTTATATAGTGGATTACTTTGATGGATTTTTGAATATTGAACCATCCCTGCATTCCTGGGATAAAGCCTACTTGATGATGATGGATGATTCTTTTGATGTGTTCTTGGATTTGGTTTGCGAGAATTTTATTGAGTATTTTTGCATCAGTATTAATAAGGGAGATTGGTCTGAAAATACCAAAACTATAGGAGGTTCCTAGTCTACATTTTAAAATAGTTTTCCTCTAAAAATAGGGCAGTTGGTAATTAACACAAGATTATAAAAATATTCTATGTGTACACTTAAAACTATTGAATTATGAGAGATCACTGACCCAATTTAATTTTTTTCATGTAATTTAGTTAACCAAAGAAATGCAAATCACTTAGAACATCTGCTGAAAATTTTTCATGAGAGCCAAGACTGTCAAAAGCATTCTTCTTGTGAATTGCACAAATTATTTAAATTATTCAGAATTTAGACCTTAAGGTATATTAGAGTTCAACACCTTTATAATTAACATAGTTCTTGCCTTATTCTCTATCCTATGTTATACTCACTAAAATAAAAAAGATACACAGGAAACTAATTTACAAAATATATACCAATTGTGTGTTTATACATAACTGCAGAAGAGCTCAAGACCAGGGTGCACTTCCAAGCCATTTATTGAACCTGACTGAGAATACCACTGAAAGGGTCATTTAAATTAGTCCTATTTCCAGTCCTCTCTTTTAAGAGCCATATCACATATAGGTTTGGACCAGGGAATATGTCTCTTAAATTAGTTTATAACATAACCTATAAGTGGGAAATTATGGAAACTATTGAGTTTGGCATTTCATTTCAAACCAAGAAATGATCGTGTAGTAAAAGAGGGGCTATTGTAATTGTGAGAATGAACTTGGTTTTCATTGTAGAGCCCATTAAAGAAACACCCAATAGAAAAGAAATGATTGTTTTATGCAACGATTACTCAGAGTTAACAGTGGTATTTGTCAAATTTGTGTTTTCATACACTTTATAAGAATATTTTTATTGATAATTTGTAAACTGGATTCAAACTTTGATGATGTCTGCATTGTCTCAGTTGCTTCATTTAATCTGTTTACTGGGCATGAAAACTCATGCCTACATGTCTAATTTCTAAGCAACACACACACACACATAAACACAAGCTTATCATTGTTCAAAACATATAGTTGGAATGGATGTTTAGGCAAAAATATCATTCATCTACCTTCATAAATATTTTCTAACAACAATATCTGATGATCTTTTCTACTAATCCATATTACCATGTGAAGTAGACAGATAGCTTAATACCCATTTTTTAAATTCCCAGCATTTTGATATCCACTTCAGACAAGACCCAGAAGAGCTGAAGTGTAAGAACAATTACTTTTTGCTTGGTAGACATTATCAAAGAAAATAGAGGCAGAATACACCCCCAGTTTAAAAGCCCTTTTCCCGTAACTGCCAGTTCACTTTAATCACAAAATCTTCATTGGGCAGATTCAACCTGTCTAATATTTTATGGAAAGCGATGACAGAAATTAAGTGGTTTGTCATGCAACAGTTATTAGCAAATCTTGTATTTATGACTCAGAGGTCTCAAGTTTCCAGTACGTTACTCTGCAATATACACTTCTTACTCTTTTTGTCTGTGTCTGTCACATGGGGGTGGTGTTGTGACTGAACCTCAGCAATAAAATCAATGCATTTAACTTTTCCACACTGACAGTCTGATTTTGTTCTCTATTCAGCTTTTCCACTTTTGAAAATATCTTACAAGCGTCTCTTACAACTTCTTTCCCCTTTACTATAGAAGGTAGCCTACTTCTGGAGAATATTTCAAGCTAGCCTACTTCCTGAGAATATTAATGATATAAAATTATGCAGTCAATGCCATTTGTTTGAAATGCAGATCACCAGGTTTAGCAAGTGCAGATTGGATTTGAAAGAGGAGATTGAAATGCAGTAAGACTGCCAGAAGACATAGCTCATTCACTCATTTAGAATCAGTGCAAAGTGTGACAGGAAAGACTATATGTTGGCAAAGGGCTTGATGCATGTTCAAGAGCAAAACTGAAACTATCTGCCTATGGTGTTCAGCCATGGATCCCTAAAATTCCTCAACTGAAAAAGGCTACAAACTCTGACTTCTCTTTTATCCTCTCAGGATGGAAACAAGATTTTAAAATGAGATGTGTCAAAGTTTTTTATACAATTGTTGATACAATTGATTTAAACTGTCTCTTATTGAAAAATAGATTTATTATATTTCTCCCTTTTTATCATGTAAATTTAGAACTCATAAAAGGAAACAGATGGACATCTTTTGGTGATTCGTTTATTTTTTCATATTCTATATAGGTAAAGCTTCCTTCTCAAACTTTAAGCAGAGTTGAAATGTTGAGAAACTATAAATGCCAACTTTGCACCATGTATATATTTGGGAAAGGAGTAACAATTATTACCAACAACATCCTAAGTTTCAAATAACATAATGATTGCCTTTTTTTAAATTAAAAATAAAACCTTCCAATTATGAATTTCTATATATCGCATTAACTTAAAACTTTATGAAAATTAACAGAATACAGTAAAGATAACATTTTAAAAGTAATTATTCTTTCTAAGATCTCCAGTTTGTGATATTACACAAAATTATCTTTGTAGGCATTTTAATTAAGTATTATTTAGCTATATATGACGCATTTGATAGAAATCTAGTCTATGTCAGCCCTCTACAGCACGTTGGTACAATTGTGGATTTAAAAAGATGATATTCATACAATGTTTGCGTTTGGTATTACAGTCTAACATTCAGATAATTCAATACACAAGAAAATATAAAATGCTGAGATATCAAATTAAGGAGATAACTATTTCAGACATGAGTGTCAGAGAACATCAAACGGATATATACAAGAATTGGAAATCTTGACTCAGCTAATCTCTCTCAGATAATGTCTGGTGTTAAGTTTTCAAGATGCTTTTCAGTTAGTTAGATAAATGTATTTGTATTAAAATTCAAAAATTTGTAGTTTAATCTTCATGTGTTTATGGTGTTGAGAAATGAAACTGTTACAAGGAAACCCACAGGACCATAGGTATATCACTGTACAGCATAATTCTTATGAACTTTGTGCTATTTTGAGAGTTGCTCATATCTTATAATACAACTTAGAATAATATAATTTTACCTAAAGCTTTCTTTGTTGGCATTGTTTGAGTTTTTGTCTAGTTTGCGATATTGATCCTAGTGCTGATCTAGCCAGAGAACAACTGCAAACTGAAACCAAAGGCTTTAGTGTAATGTTTTGGTTCATTGATCTTACAATAAAACAGATTTGTTAGCATTATGAATTCTATCAGTTTATCTTATTTGATGCAGGATTGGTTGATTTTCTTGGCTAATTATCAAGATTAGTTGAATCTAATACTTTGTTCTCAGTTATTGACAAAGTACTTAATTGGTGATATTGTGCTGTGTGCTTTCCCCAAGGATTAGGAATTGATAGTTTAACTTAATCACTTCTATCTGTAGTTTAGAGTAAGGATCAAAATCTTAGTTTCCAACTGTTAGCTTTTGAATGACAACTTGAGAAAAATAAACTTAGTGTATGGTGACTGGTCTGAATTCTAGTCCTGGGAATTGTTTATCTGGGGCTTTGAGAATGGCTCATATAAGTTATATGCCTGTCAAGCAAACATAACTTGCTAAGTTCAGATCTCCAGCATTCAAGTAAAATGGTAAGCTTTCTATCAAGTAAAGCTCATCATGGCACTTTCTTGGGGGATTAAGACTGTGACTGGATAAGCATATCTCAATAACCAACTGAATGAATGAATGAATGAATGAATGAATGAATGAAGTTATCAAAAAAAGACACCTGACATGAACTTTAGCTTTCAACTGCATGCAAATGCATGACTCATGCATACATCATCACTTAAACGTAAACACCATATACACCACACACAAACATACACACACACACACACACACACATACATGCATACATACAAATTCACATTGCTTTCAGAATGATACAACTTTCTTCACTAGGGATGAAATTTATAATTTTTCATATGGAACAGTTTCTCTCCTTTCTAGCATGTTGTGAATTTAATTCTGAAAAGTATTTTGTGAAATATTTCTTCAGTTGAATTGATTTTCATGGTGTTAAGTATAGAAAGTTATGCTAGGTTTTGATTCTTTGCACTGAAGTCAGAATTCTTCATTTCCTGGATTGTGGCTTATTTTCAACAAAGTCTTCTTCATTTACTAAACTTCACTAAGGATCCATGAAAGTGGGGACTTTTGCTATCATGGTAATCACTGTAAGATATAAGTTCTGGTTATATATGTATTCGACATATAGATAGATAAACTAAATTCTGAAGTGTATGTGATGAAGCCTCAAATGTCATATTCTTGAGTTTTATTGCAAGCAGCACAGAAATGAATTGGAATCCCTTCTATAATGATAGTAAGAACTCACATTTTGCATTGTACTTTGATTTGTTAGTTGTGTCTATATTTTATGTATCATAATCATTTTGTAGAGAAGTAAGACCATTCTTTTTAATATATTGATACTGAATCCTATTCAATAGTTCACAGTCTGCGGGCACAAGAACATTGAAGAGCAGAGCTGAAGATTTCAGGAGTTTTGAGATAACATCACAGTATTAAGGACTTCGTGGAATGTGGGAACACACTTTGGAGTTAATTCTGAATCTGACATACAATATCATGTCCTTAGATACCTATGTCTTGGTGCTCCAATGTGCTCAGAGTTATGGAGAGAATGAAAGATGTCAACATAATTAAATGATTAAGAGCACTGCCTACGAAAAGAAAACAAGTTATTAAGAGTATTTACTATATCTAAGCAAAGATTTTTTCTGCCCCTGCTAGAAAGGGTTTTCTTCAAATTATTGTAATAATTTTCCATCACATATGTATTCCATAATATATTTTAAACCCTGGGAACATGTATAAATTTTACCTTCTACATTCAACTTCTGTGATTCTAAGCTTTTATTTTATATTCATAAAATTATTACATTGATTCTACTTTTATAATCATTTCTATTTGAAAATAAATTAAAACATCATTTCTATGAAAGACAGTTAAATAGAGTCAATATCAGTCCGTGATTAAGCAGAACTTAAGAGGTATAACAAACACAAAGGCACTTTATCTGTCCAGTTAGTGGTTCAGTATAAAATGTCAATCTACCTCTGCAAGGATACACCATGTACTTTGACTCTTAGGGAGAAAAAGTTAGTTGCAATTTTTAATAGATTTTGTGACTTTTTGAGAGTTGAAAAGTCATCTGTCAGGAATAAGAATGCCACACTAGAAATTTATATTAGGCATGTCTATGTTGCTACCTTTTTTTTTTTTTTTTTTTTTTTTTTTTTGGTTTTTTGGTTTTTTGGGACAGGGTTTCTTTGTGTAGCCCTGGTTATCCTGGAACTCACTCTGTAGACCAGGTTGGCCTGCAACTCGAAAATCCACCTGCCTCTGCCTCCCAAGTGCTGGGATTAAAGGCGTGCACCACCACTGCCCGGCCTATATGTTGTTTCCGACTTCACCGAATTCCATTTATGGGCTTATGGATTAAGACATGCAACTTCTATCTAAAAAAGTAAGAATTCTAGTTTTCAGTTATTATTATTAAAATTAAAGCATCATAAAGATAAAAGATTAAGGTTGAATTTGCTATACTGTTAATTCCTAAATAAATTATTTGATTATTTGAATTTAAAGTTAAAACTGAAAGAAAATATCAAGTATTTTATAGTCTTGGGGAAACATAAAAAAACTAATAAAGAAAAATTTGATAAACAAAGCTTTAATTGAAAATCACAAGCAATATTTGAAAATGACATGAAAAGCAAGTCATTAATATTAAAAATAAAACAAATTTGACTAATCAATAAACTAGTTTAAAATCAGGAAAGATACATACATACACATATTTAAAATAATTTGTTGAATATATAACAAATAATACAATATGCTCTATAGGAATATAAAATATAAAAGATTTGTCATATTATCAATGGCACTTTGAAATGAACAATGAAGTTTATAAGTATTGTTTATATTGGTTTCTTGTAATGTTTTGTTAAACTCAGTTATCGTTCCTGTTTCACAATACTAACCAATCAAATTTCTAAGAACTTACCTGAGGGTGAACACAGAGATAATTCTTTTGGAGAATTACAAGGAGATAAATTTCGAAAGACTGAACTTTTAGAAAGGAAAGTTACAGTTAAACCATAACAAGAAACAGCAAAAATTAACCAGAATTTATGTTGTGTTGAAATCAATGAAATCAATTACAAAAAAATTAATGAAAACCAAATGCATACTAAAACGCAACAAATCCCTACACATAATAACTTGATTGTATTCATGCTTACTATTACTATATAATGAATGTCACTTTATAGTTGGGATTCTATATATTTGAAGTTTGGGTAAAATGATTATCTTGTCTCATGTAAACACCCAACTTAACAATGCAATACTGAACTAGGAATCATTAGAACCTCTAGCAGCTGTTATTAACAATGGGACTTCATTTTGTAATTCTAAGCTACACAATGGAACAATGTATAAATGCATACTGCATATACTGTCTTCAGTGGTGCTTGGAAGACAGTAAGGTACATTTATTGTTGGGTCTAGCTAACTTTGAAAAGTCACTATAGCTGTACAAATCAAAGAAGATGGAGCACTTTCAGAACAGACAACATGCTTAGATCAAAGTCAACACTTTGTAGATACAACCTATTCATACGTAATTGGCAATAAGATATTGGTATATAGTACTACTATACTTAGAAAGAGGCTTATATACATATGACAAGTTTTGTCAGCAACAGTTGAACATACTTTCCAGTTTGATATAGTCTAATATTCCATTTTTCCATAGAGTATAGTCAATAATGATCTTCTGTTGATAGTAATGTTTTCCTTAATTGATTTAATTGATTCTGAAATGTGTTTAATATAATTCTTTAATGTAAGCCAAGAGAAGATACAACCCAAACACTACATGGTTTGTTATCAACATAATTTTTATTCTTTTAAAGATAGACTCATTTTGTTTGTAAGATATTAAAGGTTTTAGCAACATGGTTATGTGTGTTTGTAGTTGCAGCTGGAACTGTGTAAGGTTGATTACTCAAGAGTGGTGAATATATATTTGTTTCACAAGCTAGCTTTTTGGATACAAAAAAATATTTGATTAAGTCTGACAACACTATTTTTATAAGTTAATCTGGTTGTATCATTTAACTATTAACCTGTAGATGTCTTTGAGATTTTAAAACTCAATTTTCTTGTCTTTTAATTTGAATGATAGTAACCTACCTCATTGTGAGAGACTGGATATGAAAAGAGACAAATTATAACACATTCACACAGTTCTTCATAATATAATCAGTACTGAGCAAATACCTCCTACTCACTGTCGTAAGCAAATGTAAACATAGTGCTGAATTTTGACAGGATTCATTTACTGTAAATTGTATTATCTGCTAAGGAAACATGAAAATATTAATCTATCTTTGAGAGCATGTTGCTTGTAGTCTACATTGTAGTTTCTTCTGTAACAGAGGTGATACATATGAGATTATGTCATATCAGTCCAGATCAGTTGAACAGAAATAAGAAATGTTATTTTTTGTAAATAATTGTAAAATTTTGAATATAAAAATCTTTCCATTTACATTAAAATAAAAACTTAGGAAATCAATTCCGTAATGAGATAGCTAATTATTGATCATGGATACAGTTGTTTGAGGCATTATAATTATATATGTTTACTATTTCCATTTTGGTTTGGAGTTAGAGGCCAGCTTGTTAAAAACAAAATCAGAAAAACATGCTACATTTACTCAGTTAGTACAGTTTACTCAAAGATGACATTATTCAGAAACAGCATCATCTCAGGAGATGTGTTAAGCATATTCTATCGTAGTCCTGGGCACACATTTCTCAGAGTTTCACAGAGAAACTAGAAGGACTAAGGTGGAGGTGATGGCACTTGATGTTAGAGATGTCATGGTGCATTCTTACATGGCAAAAAGCTGGGGCAAGCAGACAAGGAAGTACAAAGCGGGGCAAGTGCTATCTCCAAACACAGCAAAAGAAGTAAAGTCAGCTCATGGAACTCATCTGGAGAATCTGTTCAGAAGTCATAACCCTCAAGACATAAAATGCCTCCAGAAGGACATGCCTCCATGCACTGTGGTGCTGAAGAATAGGTATCCAACGCAGCAGTTGTTCTAGCACACTAAAGACATAGCATAGTTGTTCACCCATTTAAAAAGGAGAAATAAGCCGAGAGATGGTGGTGCATGACTTTAATGGAGTCAGATGCTGATCTCTGTGAGTTAAAGGCCAGCCTGATCTACAAAACAAGTTCTAGGATGGCCAGGGGCTGCACAGAGAAATGCTGTCTCGAAAATGAAATCCATTCCTGAGATTTGTAGGTTAGTTTTGTTATTTTCAGAATTTCTCTAACAAATATAAATGTTTTATTTGAAAATTTTGTGAATAGCCTCCAAGAAAACTCAATAATGTAATATAAAAGAACAGCTTTATAAATATGTTTTTAAACATACACAAAACACAATCCAGGATAAGTTCAGAGCCAGTTCTAAAGTCAGTGGGGTCAAAAGGGAAAAGGGACCTTTACAGAGTATCCCTTAGCTTCTGCCCAAACTAAACTCATTTAATTGTGAATTTGGGTTTTTATGTTAGTAATATTTTTAAAGACTTATTTACTTATTATGTTTCTATGTGTGTGTACACTAGCTCAACTATGAGGACTGTGTGTGTGCAGATGCCTTTAGAGACGGGCAGGAAGCATCTGATCACCTGCAAGTGGAATTACAAGGGGTTGTGAGCCATGTCATCTGGATACCAAGAAGAAACTTGGGTTTTCTGCAAGAGATATTGCTCATTATGTCTATCCAGTGGGAATTAAAAATACTGTAACTAATGTCTGAATATTACCCTGAACTTGGCCTTCAAAAGACTGGAGGATTATGTGTTTCTCTCAATAAAAGTGTTGCCATTGCTGAATTTAATTTTTTGAGTTACTATGATCTTAACTAGTGTTATAATCTGATTAAAAATAATTTTGTTGCAATCTAAGAAATGCCACCTATGAGAAAAATCATTAATTTCTTCAGGATTATGTATCTAAAATATTGAAAGTTTGTTTGCAAACATAACCAATTGCCCATTTTTAAAGTTATAATTTGCAGGAATGTAGTATAATAGACAACAAAACATAAATACAAGCAAGGAATTAAACTCATTTTCCTTTTGGTAAAAAACAAAACAGCATAGGTTTATAATGAAAAAATATTTGAAAATATACTGAGAGATCATACTTTGTCTTCCAACTTTTACTGCAAGTTTTAATCACCTTGAAGACCCTAGATTTACATCCATTACCTAGTATTAGTGTCTGGGAAATAAACATACTAATTAAATTATGTCTAGGAAGAAAAATTATGTTACATGAAAATGTTGAATTGAAAGTTTTTCAAATCTGTACTCGACTATGAGGTAAATTCTCTAATTACTGGAAAGATAACCCCATCCACTTCTTTTGAATGACAGTGACATTTTTGCTCATGTAGTCTTGTACACAGACAAGGAAAACCAGGTATAAAGCCCAGTGGAGCTCCTCACAGAGCTGTCTGTGGATATGGGTGAAAATGTCATTTCTACTGATGAATCCGATGTTCACTTACAAGAGGTAAAAGCACTACTACATTTTATCTTTACAGAAACTTCATGGATCCTGCACAGATGCACATTTGCTAATTTTTTCAATGATTAAATGATTATTATGGGAATAATTTCTGACTAATAATTTAACATTAAGGAAAATTATATTTTAATAAAATCGATTGTTTTTGCTCATTTTACTTTACTCTTCTTGGATTCTTTCTTTCTGAGTTACCAAAAAAAAAAACAAAGCAGTAATTGAAATATTCCTCAAACAATTAAAGAAACATCCGACAACTTTTGCTGGATCTAGTCAACATGCTCCCAATGCTTCTTGCTCATCATAGATTTAAAATTAAGTTACACAAATTCTTTATATCTATAACCACAATATACTAGTCAGGAAACTAATAAGCACAAGACATAAATTTAAGTATGAAACAACATAAAATAAATCTGTCTAGTTTTATTTCCCACTATATATTATATAAATCTTTTTAAATTTTTTTCCTTAACTGATATAATTTAGTTCCTAAAATAAGTTTCTCTTTCAATATTATGTAATTGAATTTTTTGAAGGTAAATATTCACTACTTTCTCTGGTTCTGATGAAGAATCTTGGGAGGGAATACAAAACATTATATCTATACATTATGTCTCATCACAAACTCTTTTTAATTGTAACTAGTCTCTATGATTGAACGAACAGCATATGGGTCGCAATAGAGAGTAGGCATGTTATGGGGGTACAGAGCATGTGAAAGACAATTTAGTGCTTCCTGATAGCCTGCATTTCATCTTACCCTTTGCTGTCTGTGGACTATTCATCAGCATTACCATGCCCTGAAATTGCCTTTGAAATTTTAATCAATTTAACATTGGTGTATCTATAGATTAAACGAAATAACTTTTGCTGTCTCTTCCAACCACCTTTGTCATATAAATGGCTTATAGTCTTCATATTTCTCAATATGAATTTGTAAGTATCCTTCTGTCTCAATCTTGTTTTCAAAGGACAAGGTGGAAGATGACAATGCTAATGAAGATTAACTGGAAGACTAATTATTTAGTCACTGGTTGGGGGATGAGGCATAGAGCTAAATCTTTCTGTCATGGATATTCATAACTAGTTCAGTTTATATGCCAGATTTATGAGAACAAGTGATCCATTTTTATCATATGCTGGATGCTTTATTTAAGGCAGTTTCAGAAGAATCTTAATTTTTCTTGCGAAGCCAGTCCTTCGCTATCAATCCTAGATACTTTCATATGTCTTAAATGTACTTAACTATGAAATTTTAAACTGACTTTGAAGTAGATATTATATATTAGAAATCTGTTTTCATCTCTAACAATTTTTTATTATTAATTTGGCTAAAAACTAAATTAGTTGGTAATATGGTTATGTACCAAACCCAATTCATATATATTACTATTTTGTAGATTTAATCTTATTTTAATTATAAGCATTTTGATGAGAATTTCAATGACAGAATACATCTACTATTAAATTAACACATAATATAAAAGCTGATCACATAGCAACTTAACATAGCAAGTAATCTTGCAGAGAAATTTTAATCCAGCAACATGGCTACTGTGGCAAGGGATCTCATACAAAAACATTCTAGATCTAAATGATCCAGCCAAAATGCAGATACACACTGGATTTATAGTATGATCTAGCTGGAATACAGACATATCCTTAGTACACACCTTTAATACGAAGCAATGAAGGCAAAATTAGTTTGTAGAAGGAAGCAGCCATGTTTGAAAGTGATGTCTAACTGAGAGGCAGACAAAGTGATGAATCAAAGACAGATTTGACAGAAAGTGTCAGAGATTGGATAAGCCCAACTCTCACACAGAAAGACAGGAAAGAGAGGCTACTTAAGAGAGCAGCACAGAATGAGTCAGTAATAGAGGACAAGAAGCACAGAGAGAGTCAGGAACTTCACTCACAATTTAGTGAGTGAAGTTCAGTTGAGATCAGGCAATGCAGTTGAGTTCTATTTAGTGCAGTTTGGTTCCCAAAACTTAGAGGCAGTTTTTCCAAACAGAGCAATTCAATGCATAGAGAAGCCAGATTGAGTCAGTCAGCTTGGTGGGGTATTGAGCCAGAACAGATGATTTGAATCAGAGAGGCAGATTTCTGAAAGGACTAGGAAGGGTGAGATTATTCAACAGTAAGCCTCCAAGACAACAGTTACATTTAGTGAATAAAAGCTATAATTACATAATATAAAAACTATTATAGTAGTAATCTTTGAAGTTTGTCTGATTAAAACTATTACAGAATAAAGTAATGAATATAATAATTGAGAAGATAGTTTTATTTCTGTAGGTAGGTATTGTAGTTTTAATCATTTTGGTAAAAACCAAAAATGGTTCAAATCAATAAAATCAGGTTACAGATAAATGAAAAGAAAATTATATAATTTAATCTCATAAGATAAATGCCTGCTGTGTGCTTTAATTTAATTTAATTTAATTTAATTTAATTTAATTTATTGTGTTTTGCCTGCATATATGTCTGTCTCTGTCTTATATGCTTGACAACCGCTGAGACCAGAATAAGACATCAGATTCCTTGGAACTGGAGTTAGAGAAGATTGTGCGCTACCATATGCATCCTCAGAATCAAATCAGTCAGTGTTCTTAAGCATGAGCCATGTCTCCAGCTCCTGAAGACAAATATCTATTTTATCAGGTGGATTCTAAAAAAAAACATAATCTGTAAATATGTGAGTTTCACAGCATTACAAGGTCAGGAAACATTGAGAAACACAAAAGTGTGAGTATTTTCTCTTTTTATAGACAGAACTGAGGGCAGCTATGATGAGGAAAAGGTACATCCAACAACTCATTTCCATAAATAACACTTCAAGTGAGATTATTCTGAGTAAAGAATAAAAATAATAAATCTTGGTTTTAATTATTGTCCATTAAGCACAACTCAAAGTTGAAAATCATGCAACTGAATTATCAGTTGATCTTGGTCATGTGATTTTAATTTAAAAATACTTATCTAGGTACTAAAAATACACTAAGTGTATTTTTGTCAACTGTTATAATAATAATGCGTGGTTTTAAATAAATTTACTCTGGGAAAAGATTTATTGTTGTACTAAAATACTTGAAGTCTAATATTCTAATTCACTGTGACATACACAAGTCAGTAGGTCATTCCAAGAAGGATACTTAAAGGATTGTAACTCAGCCCTTTTCTGTATAGCCTTTTGTGTACCCTGTTCAATACCATTTGCCCAATCCCTTCAGTTTTAACTATGAAATTTAAAGATCAATTCCTCCTTACTTCCTCTAAAGGAACACTCCCTCTCAGTGTCTCTTTCTTGCTGTGGAATGATTCTCCCCACATAGCTACAACATGACCCAAAATCTATACTTTAAGCAGAAAAAAAATGAAAAATAAAATGCAACCCATAATTTGCTTTAAGTGAGCACACATTAAGCAAGCAGGGACATTGATAGCATGCAGTGTTTGGAATTTTGGTCATTCCCTAGAGTTTTCTTGTTCATAAATAAAATTCAATGAAAATATGTTGCTTAAAAAACATTACAAATATCTTATGAAATATACAGAGTGTAAAGGGAAAGGAGTAGGAATAATAAAAGAAAAAGAAAACTTTTGAGAGATTTTGCTTTTGGAATATATATACATTTCCCTTTGCTTTAGTAACAAACTGTAAGAATTTAGTGACTTAAAACAAGTCTATATTCTCACAGTCTTGGAATTCAGAAATCTGAAGTGTCTTTCACAGGTCTGAAGCCATGATTCTGCCAGGGTGGTTCCTTATGGAAACTCTAGAGGAGGGTCTGTTTCCTTGCCTTTTCTGGCTTTTCAGGACAGTTTGAATTCCTTCACTCAAAACCTTCAATTTTCAAAGCCAGAAAGACATATGGAGTCCTCATATCCTCTTTCTGCCTCTGCTGTCTCCCTCTTCCACTTGAACAATCCCTCATGGTTGAACTTGAAACATGGGAAATACTACAGTAAACTCCATATCTCAAGAATTCTTTTTTTTTCAATATCCCTTCATGATAAAAGTCCTGTAGAGATTAAGGATTCAAGACATATACAGCAACATAATAAAGGCAAATAATAAAGCAACCATACAGTCATCATCAAGTTAAATGGAGAGAAACTCAAAGCAATTCCACTAAAATCGGGAACAATATAAGTTTGTGTATATTCTCCATGTATATTCAATATAGGATTTGAAGCCTTAGGTTGAGCAATAATATAACTGAAGATCAATGGGGTGTACAAATTAGAAAAGAAGTCAAAGTACCTGTATTTAGAAATGATATGATAGTGTACATAACTGACCCTAAAATATCCACCAGGAAACAAAAGAAGATGATAAATGCTTTCAGAAAAGTAGCTGGAAATAAAATTAACTTCTAAAAATCAGCACCCCTGCTATATACAAATTACAAATCAAGTAGAGATTAAAACAGTGAAACAGTACCTTTCAAAATATCCTTAAAAGATGTTAATTCTCAAAAGATAGTAAATATCTCTTGGTAAGTCTAATCAAACAGGTGAAAGATATGTATGATAAAAAACATTAAGACGCTGAAAAAAGAAATTGAAGAAAAATTTTAAGATGGAAAGATCAACAATGCTCATGGACTCTTAGGATCAAAATAGTAAAATGGTCATCCTGTCAAAAGCAGTCTTCAGATTTAATGGTGGATCAAAATTCTAACACAATACTTTATATATCTTTAAGGGTCAAATTTAAACTTCATATGGAAACACAAACAATCTAGAATATGTAAAACAATTCTGAATAACAAATAATTGCTGGAAGTATCATTGTTTCAGATTTTGAGTTATACTACAGAGTTATATATAAAAAGACATGGTATTGACACAAAAACAGACAGGTTGATCAATGAAATCAAACTGAAGACTCAGACATGAATCCACATACCTAGTTTTTGATATAAAGTTTTTGACATCTAGTTTTTGATATAAAAAAAAAGCCACATACAATCAGTGAGACAAAGACATAATCTTCAGCAAATGGTGCTTGTCAAATTATATGACTATAGCTAGAAGAATCCAAATAGATTCATACTTATCACACTACACAAAACTCAATTTTAAATAGATTATAGACCTCAACATAAAATCAAATACACTGAAAAGGATAGAAGAAAATTGGGAGATTGCCTTAAACTTATTGGCACAGGAACATAACTCTCTGAACAGAGCAGTGTTACCACAAGCACTAAGATCAACAATGAATATATGGGGTCTTTGTATTTTTTTATTGGTTATTTGGTTTATTTACATTACAAATGTTATCTCCCTTCTGGGTTTCCTTTCTTAAAAAAAACCCATTACACCTCCTCCCTCTGCAAGTGAAAAGATTTTATAAGATAAAGAACACAGTAAATTGAACATATTGGCAGCATACAGAATGGGAAAAGATTTTTACCAACTCTTCATAGAATAATGAACTAATATCCAAAGTATATAAAGAATACCAGAAGTTGGAAACAGTCTAGATGTCCCTCAGCAAAAGAATGAAGAAAACGTACATTTACTTAGCCATTAAAACAATGAAATCATGAAATTTGCAGGTAAATGGATGGAACCAGAAAAAAATAATCTCGATTGAGGTGTGCCAGAACTAAAAGGACAATTATGCTATATATTTGCTTATGTGAGTTATTAACTGATAAGTCATTGGTACAACCACAGAACTTAGGTATATAGGAAGAACTTAGGCTGGGAACAGAGACCTAATTAGGAAAGGGAAGTAGAAAAGAGTTATAGATGGATGGGGCACTGAAACTGGAGGATCAGGTAGGGACAGAGAGGGCAAAAGAAGAAGAAGAGGGACAGAAAATAAAAGAGACAGATAAAATGAAGAACCATTTGAATGGAAGTATGAAAACCTAATTCAACTAAATCTTTTTAAAATATATACACATTTGAAAGTTGTGGCAAGATTTTTCCTGTTCAATCTATTTAAATATTAGTGCAGCAAGAGGCCTCTGATTGGTCAGGGAAAAGGGTGGCAGAGCTAAGAGTTGCAGGGGGAGAGAGAAGGGGGAGAGAGGAGGGAGGAAGAGAGGGAGAGGGAGAAGAGAGAGGGAGAGAAGGAGAGAGAGGGAGAGAGAAGAAAGGGAGAGGAGAGAGGGAGAGAGGAGAGTGGAAAGGGAAAAGGGAGAGAGGAGAGTGGAGAGGGAAAAGGGAAGAAGGAAGAGGAGAGGGGTGAGAGGGGAGAGGAGAGAAAAAGGAGGGGGAAAGGGGAGAGGGAGAGGGAGAGGGAAGGGAGAGGGGGAGAGGGGGAGGGAGAGGGGGAGGGAGAGGGAAGGGAGAGGGGGAGGGAGAGGGGGAGGGAGAGGGGGAGGGAGAGGCATGGTCAAGATAGAGTCAGACTTGAACCAGCGTTGCTTTAACTAGCCACAGATAGTTATGATATTAAGGTTAGAATAATTGGGTTAACTTGTCTAATCTGTGTGGGCAGCTTTATCATTATCTATTTGTTCTGAAATCATTTATTGGTATCTTGTAATTTGAGAATTGTTGATATATAAATTTTTTTGGTTAATTATAAGCTTAAGTTTCGATTTTAACGGGTTACTGGGTGTTGCGATGTCTAACTGTGGAGTCGGAAGTGGGTGAAGGCAGCAACTTCCCCAATGTCTCAGGGGCCCTAGGCTAGAGAGTCTGCGAGATGGGAACTCCTGGCTGGGGTGCAGGGCTTAGGACCAGAGCAAACTGGAGCTGGGAAAGGTTATCTGGGAGCAGCATAGGGTGGGGGAAGGAGGCTAGCTAGAAAGAGTAGCCCAGTGAAACGATGCTGGACCTGAGTGGTGCAGGCAGTAGTGTGGGAACTGCTGACTGATTTTTAATACTTCCTGCTATAGAAAGTGATCAGAATTAATATACCAAATAATAAGGGAGACTGAACCCCACCAGGCCATCCCTTGTCACCAAATGAAGCTTTCATTATTGGGATTATGTTACAGCTAATTGATTTGTTGGGCAAAGAGGTCAATGGGAATTACCAAACCATCCAGTCTGTTGCCAAAACTACAGGTTGCTCTCCAGAAATTGAGAGTAAGACGCCATTGTTGTAGATAATACCTAAACATCTCATTGAACATAGACATGTTGAGTTTGCCTATTTTATACCATCTTTAATATAGAAAGGCACACTGCACCACTGCACATTACCGGAGGAGAAACATAAACACTAAGCCACTACCAAACCCTTTGATCTACATTGATGCCCTACCTACAAGATATGCTAGGTAGAGTAACCAACCAATATTTAATTTGACTTAAAGCCCACTGCACAAGATTTCTGACACTGGTTGGGTGACCAAGAACCTGAGACTAGATAGCCCAGAAATTTAGGCTACAACAAAATACTATTGTTTTAAAACAAGTAAACAAAGAAACAAACAAAAATAAGAAACAACAATAAAATTTTATTTTGTAATATTCTGCTATATTCATAGATTGATGTCTTACTCAGCTATCATCATTATCAGCAAAGATTCCTACTGCATCAGATGGAACAAATACAGAGGTCCATAGTCAGATGTTATGACAAGAATAAGAGACCTTGGAACACTCAGCTCTAAATGAGATGTCTCCAACAGATCTCTCCCCTCAGGGCTCAGTGAAATGCATGGAAGGGTTGGAAGAAAGAGTGTAAGAACAGGGAGAATGGAAAACAACAAAAAAACTAGGCCCTTTGAATTAGAAAACTCAAAGTTTTTCTCCTCATAGACACTAAAGCAGCATGCCCAGGGCCTGCATAGATCTGCATCAGACCATTCATGAATGTATTATGTCTTCCTGTATAGTGTTTTTATAGATTGCTGAGTGCAAATGAATGGGACTCTGGAACTTGAGCTTTCTCTTGGGCTCTTTTTTTCTTTCAGTTTATTTGTTTGTTTGCTCCCATTCTAATGATTACATTTTGTTTTATCTTACTGTATTTTATTTTATTTTAAAAAAATTAAATGGATTTTTATACAATATATTCTTATTACAGTCTCACTTTCCCTAATCTTTCTAGTCTTTCCCAAACTCTCTCATCTGATCGAACCCTTTATGTCTCTCATTAGAAAACTAATGGGGAACTAAAATATAATAGTAAAAATAAAATAAAGTAAAAACAAAGAAAGTATTTTAAAAACAGCAAAAAAAAAAAAAAACAAAAAACAAAAACAAAGAAAAGTCTCAAGAAACACATATAGTTCAGAGACACACATGCTCACACACTCCAGGATCCAACAAAAACCCAGAACCAGAAGTGATAATATTTGCATAAATGATCTATAAGGAAGAAAGCAAAAAACAAATGAAATAATTAACCCAACTAACAGCCAGAAAAATTAAATAAAACAAAATAAAATTACCCCATGTTAACATGGGACAAAGAGCCTCCAAAAAATTAGTTTGGGTTTGCAACCTATCCTTATAAGTGGTTTGATTTCCCAGTGAGACTTCTTTGTAGAAAAGTATTTTTTGCTTAGTTAGTACAGATACTGAGGATATCTTCTGGGTTGGAATGGGTGCATATGTCCACTTATTCTCTTTGTTCTAGGACCTCATCTGATACAGAACCCTGTAGACCCTGTTTGTGCTGCCACGGGCTCTAAGTAAACATGGACTCCAGCAAAGATTCTTACATTAAACACACTTGCAAAGTTATTCTGTCTATGTATGTCTAGGGTACCTTTAAGGGCCACTGATTTAACAGTGGCAGCATATCTACACGTAACCAACACAAGGGAAGGGATCTGGGGCCAGATGGGTTTGGAATAAATAACTTGATGACTATCTCTGCCTTTCTCAGGGAATACAGAATATTATAATTGAGAGAAGAAGGAATGTTAAGTATGCCTTTTTTGTATCATAATTTGTCTATCTAATTGTGAAACATATATTTCTTATAGGTAAATCACTTAAACACTCTGAGATTCAGCGTTTCATATGTGGAAAGGGGAATATAAATGTAATATATAAAGCATATAATATATATATTATAAATATGGATATAGATATAATTTGTGTTTCTCAAGTGGTTCTTTTAGTGATAAAACATTGTAATTACTGAAAATATTACTATGGACTTTATATATTAAAAATTATGCTTTAAAAATAATGTAACCTACTTCATAAACTAGTAAATGACTTTATGTACTGTTATTAATTATGCTATCTTGAGAATTTAAAGATTTTTAAAACCTTCTCTTCTTGAGTTTCACATTATACATCCCAGTCCCACTCTTGCTGTTCCTTCATATCTGTACTTTGCCCTTACAACTCCCCCTCCCAAAATTAAAGATATACAAAACAACAAACAAAAGTAAAGCATAGAGAGAATCTCATCACATTGCAATGAGTCAACGATCTAGGTCAAGATCTCTGGAACCTGTGATGTCATCAGTATTGGATCCTCATCATGTCTTCTCCAGATTGTTGCCCTGTATCATAGAGATGCTGCAGATCCAAATCTGTAGGAACTGCCTTTTCACGTGCTCCAGTAGTTCACAGGTGAAGTAGATTTGGGGGTAAGCCAACTCAAATTCATGGTTCTAGGCCTGGATGGTTGGTCATCATGCCACCTATCCTGCCCCTAGGCTACCAGGGAGTGGGTGCTCTCCATCATTGCTCTTGCTAAGCCATGCAATGCCATCAGCAGCAGGAGGTGTTTCTGCTCTCATGCACTTGAGGCTGGCTCACCCACATCCACATCTCCAGAGGCAGTTCCATTGTGCTACCCAGTCAAAGCATGAGGCTTGCACTCCCAAGTGCTGCAGCCTGCAAGTGGCTGGGATGGCTTTCCCACTCCAGAACCCTCAGGACTGCCTCAGTTCTGACTTCTCTATCAGGACCAGCTGGCTGTTTTTCTGGTGAATACATGGTTGCTTTTCCAAGCACAATAGCCATTAAAAATCAGGGCTAGCTCTCCTTGATTTTCTGATCTCAAGGCCAATTCTACTGACTACGACAGGTGGCAAGGGAACAAGCATCACCTCTGCAACCGTGATACCTCATGGTAGACCAATAGCTAGACCAGGTCTTCTGCACTCTTGCCTTCAGGGCAGGCTCATCTGTGCCTCCTCCACCAGGAACACCTCTCCAGACTGCTGCAGGTGGTCTCTGGGCCAGCAGTGCTCCTTCACTCTCACCCTTGGGAGTTGGCTCACTGCTGCACTCACCACCAGGGTCAACTCTGCTGTGCTGTCCAGGCAAGATGCAGGGCTTGATTTTCTGAGTGCTGCAGCTAATGAAGGGCAGGGATAACTCTCTATGCTCATGACCCCATGGGTAGCTTTTCAGACTGCAAAAGGTTGGAGGGCAATCATCTCTGTGACCTTCCCACCCTGAAGCAGACAAGTAGTGGTATCTACTCTCCCTTATTTATACCCTCAGGGACAGCTCATCCACATCCCTGCCACCAGAACCAGGAAAACATGCAGGTCCTACTGTCCTGAGGGCTGCTACCTCTGAAAGGTGGATCCAGCTCTCCAGAGTTTCAGGCACTGAGGAATAGGGCCAGTTCTGCACAGCTCCTGGACAACCCAGCAGCTGCCCCAACCAGGGATGTCCTCATGTTCTCTAGCCCAAATATGAGCCCCTCACATCAACTCCAAGCCCTGCTTCTGTGTAACTTTGAACCCAGAAATGGTCATAAGTGGCAGCTTGGACTGGGTGGGACCTCAGGTGGCTGAGTTGGTTGCTCACAACAGACTACTACTCTCCACCTTCAACCTCAAGTTCTGTCTCTTTTCATAATGCTCAAGCTATTCCACTTCTCTTTCTCTCCCTTCTATCCACAACATGGCAGTGGCTCTGACTGCAGGCTGGCCACAAGGTTTGTAGCCCCTGGGTAATATTCTTCAGCAAGCAGGTATGTAAGACCTCCCTGTGATGTGCATAAGAAGCCAGGTGGGTGGCATGATGGTATGCAGGTATCTGTTTATCTTGCTGCTGTGTGGTGGTAGGTGGGGTTCTGTGAGTCTATGGCCTTCTTGGGCCATGGGATAGAGGGCAGATCTATAGGATTCATCCCTGCCTGCACCATGTAGCATGGCAGATTGCAGGTCTCTATCTATCTTCCCCCTCCCAGGCTACACTGCCTGGATTTGATTGGACTTTTATGTGTCCTAGAAATAATAAAGCTTTGGCCACTAGCCAGGTGACCAAGCCCACTCAGTCAGTCAACAAGTACTCCAGCACAGAAGTGAGAATTAAAAGAAAAGAGACAATTAGACAAAATGGAAGCAGGATCCCAGCCAGTTCTGAGGCTGAAGGCAGGTTTGTTTATTCCCACTTTTCTTTTAAACCCTTTTAATTACATGCAAGTATTTAGGTCAGCTCTAGGTTGAGGAACCAGCAATACAATAGATACAGTCAAGGAACAAACAAGGCAGTATACAAAGTCCCATGATCAACCCTGTAATCACCCCTGTGATCACTCTTGCTGTTTCTAAGGGCTCATCGGGATGACAAAAAATATCTGAGCCTACTTCCCTGTCCTAGCCATCGGTCATATTTATGCCTGAGGTCTATGAGGCCCACTTCTTTGTTCTAGCCTAAGACTTAGATTCCTGACCGAAATTGCTTCTGTTTTAGCCTAAAATTAGATTCCTGCCTAAACTTACTTCCTTGTCATGGCCCAATGTCAGATTCCTGCCTAAAGCCTGTTTCCTTGTCCTTGGCCAATGTCAGATTCCTGCCAAGCAGCCCCAAAAGCTCTCCACATCCCCCCCTTTATTTTATTTAACAAGACTGAGCCTGTCTTAAGTCATTCTTACAAGAAAACCCCCCTTATTCATCATTGAAGATGCATTATCAAAAGCAACACATTTCTGTCTTAGGTTGGTAATGTGCTGCGGAAGATTGCCTGTCATTGGCTTGCCGGCCTGTTAAATTTGGGAATCCATTTTTAGTTTCAAGTCATGTACTTTGGCTGCCAACATGCTGATGTTGTTAAAGACAAGCTTTAACATGGTGAGCAGGAATAAAAGTATTCCCAGGACAAAAAGGGCTAGCATGATCAAGCTATACATGCCATTCTTGAATCTTGACCAAGATGAAAATACTGACATTAGGCCATGTATAATTTTATCAGCAGTATCTGCTGGATCTAAGCTCAGTGGGGCAGCCTTCTTTAAATTTGTAATCTCAGTGTGCGAATCTAAAACATTCAAAGAGGTGATAGAACTATGTCAAGTACCCTGTAAGTGTCTTTGAACCTTTTCCCAATTAGTGGCTATCATTGTAAATTTAGAAGTAACACAAATCCATTGGTATTTAGCATGGCACTCAAGATGACTCCTTACATTTAAACCCTGAACCTCCTCTCTAATAATTTGAATAGTATCATAAAGAACATCAACTCATTGTTTCAAATGTCTATCTAAACCCTCTTGAATACTAAGAATATTAGTAACATTTTTTGCTAGAAGATTGACAAATGTAGCTGTCTTAACTTCTTGTGTCAAAACAATTGCTGAAGCAGTGGTGCTAGCTATTAATGTAATCAAGGCTGCTATGCCGACTATAATCAAGCCCACTACCCTCTTATTTCTGCTTAAAGCCTGACTCATTTCTTCCAGTACTTGTGAGCTTTTTCTAGAATACCAAGGTTCTGTAATACTCACAGGCAATAAAATAAAAGCTGGTTGATATACCCATAAAAGACATGCCAGTTTTCAATGCAATAACGCAATTAGAAGGTGTGCAATCAACACAACTTACATTGAATACTGTAGAAGAAACAAATGTAATTTTAACATGACAATTAAAAGAGCCTTAACACATACATTAACACTTGTTCGAAATCCAGAGCCTGTCTCAACTTCATCTCTTGTTATCATCATAGAACAGCTAAAACTTCCAAATATGACTCTGAAAATGTCCAAAAGCAACCTTCAAAATGAAGGCTGTCATTTCCAATATTGGATTGATTTCAAGATCAGTCCATGAATGAGTCAGAATAACTGGTCACATTAAAGAAAGTAGAAAAGTCATTATAACCTCTCTTTTTGATTCTCTGTTCCACAAAGTCTAAAAGCTTGAAGCAAGACAGTTTGTCCAATCTGGGATATAGGCAAGCAAAGGTTGGTCAAACATATGTCCAATACAGTTTTCCAGGCACCATTGTCAGGGCACTCAGTAAGCTCACAGGTCAGCATCATTCTTGGTCCCAGCATCAGCATATCTCACAAATCACTCTGGCAGCTAGCATGATCCTTCAGCATCCTGCAGAAGAAACACAAACATTCCCTCACCCCATATTAAAAACCTGATCTGGATCATGGCATATGCCTGTAAGTGGATCCTTCCATTTCACCTAGGCAAAAGTATGCCTAGTTGTAGGATGCCACAGACACTCAGAGAGTTCCTTGGCATACAAATTTTAAAATGTAAAATAAAAGAACATGATTTAAATAAATTAGTGTACAGGAATATAACTCCCCCTTTTTTATTTTATGATGATATTGTTATAAAGTTCCACAATACTTGTTGATTAATACCTTTTCCTTGATTTAAAGGAATCCCAGTAATATGGGTAATATTAAATTGTTGACAAAACATCTCAAACGTTTGACTGTAATAGCCAGTTCCATTATTTGTTTAATTGGATTTGGAACAGCCAGCATAGAAAAACAATGTAGGCAATGACTAATTACATTTTTAGTTGCTTCTCCTGTTAAAGCAGTTGCAACTAGAAAGCCTGAAAAAGTGTCAATAGTCACATAAACATATTTTAATTTTCCAAAATCAGAAACATGAGTAACATCTATTTGCCATAATTGATTAGGTATAAATCCTCAAGGATTAACACCATAACATGGTACAGGAAGAAATTGATGACATTCAGGAAAGTCTTACGATTTGATGTGCACATTCTCTAGAAATACCAAATTGTTGTCTCAAGCTATTATTATTTTGATGATGTAAAGAATAAGATTATTTGGCTAAGTGTTTCTGTGTAAGGCCTATAACCTTCCTGGTATACAAATCTGCTGTGGCATTACCCTCACTAAGGGGTCTGGGCAGTACACTATGAGCTCTTAAATGTCCTACGAAATAAGAAACTGTACATTCTCTTAAACTGAGTTGTATTTGCACAAGTGATTGCCAAATTTGAGAATTAGCAGTATCTAAAAAAGGAACAGTTTCAAGTATTTGTAAACTATAAGCTGTACATTGGCTATCAGTATACAAATTAAAAGCTTGATTTTTTCAGCATTTCAAAAACAGCAGCTACAGCATGTAGTTCAATTATTTGTGCTGAAGCAGGGGGAAACTCAAGAGAGTGAACATGCAATCCAATCACATATGCTGCCTTCCCATTAGATGAGCCATCTGTAAATACAGTTAGTGCATTTTCTATGGGCTGCACACGTAAATTTACAGGACATACAAAAATCTGCATAGAAAAAAACTGTAAAAACTCGTCCTTTGGATAATGATTATCAATTTTGCCTGAAAAGTTTGCACATGCAATAGGCTAATATCAGTATCTTGCAATAACCAATTTAACTGCTGTTTTGAATAAGGAATATTTCATCAGGTTCTTTCTCAAAATATTTTTCTTGATTCTATTCTACAATTCTGTATTAACAAAGCCACAGCTTCATAATAGGGTGTTAAAGCTTTACTTGGAGATGAAGAAAAATGAATCAACATTAATGGTCTCTTTTGCCAAAGGACTGCTGTAGGTACATGAGTTGTAGCAAGGATGCAAGCAGCCAACAATTAATCATATTCTATATAATGTATCTGTTGTTGGCTAATAGCTTCCTCCACCTTCTGCAAAGCTATGTCAGTTAACTGTTGAGGGGAATTAGGATTTGCAACTAGCTTGAGAGTATCAAACAGAGGTTTACATTCTCCTGTAGTAAGCTTAAGATGAGGTTTTAGCCAATTAATATCTAATAACAACTTTTAAAAATGAATTAAAATTAAACTATCTCTTTTTTTGCATGTAAACCTGAAAGCCAGAAGAGGGCACTAGATCCCATTACAGATGGTTGTGAGCCACCATGTGGTTGCTGGGAATTGAACTCAGGACCTCTAAAACAGCAGTCAGTGTTTTTATCTGCTGAGCCATCTCTCCAGCCCTAACTATCTTTTCTTACTGAAATTTTCTGTGCCACAATCCGCTTAGGATATAAATGAGGCCCCCAATATTGAAAAAAAAATATTGCCTTTCAATCTTTTCTGGAACGACAAGCACTCCCCAAAATTTTAAAGCTTGTTGTATGAGAGCAAAGGCTTGTAATAAAATTTCTTCAAAGGGATCAGCTAACAAAATATCCATATAATGAATAATATACACTGAAAGATTCAAACTCCTAACTTCTTATACTGAAGCAGCAACAAAATTTCTTACACAAGTAAGGCTATTAGCCACTTGAGGCAAAACTTTCCAGTGATATCACTTCATGGATTCTCCAAAATTACAAGCAAACTCACTAAATGCAAACCTCCCACAGTCACCAGAATGTAAAGGAACAGTATAAAAACAATCCTCCAAATCTATGATAGTTCTATATGCATTTCTTGGAATGGCAGCTAGAGTAGGCAAGCCATGCTGCTATGCCTTCAAGTTCCATAGCCTAACAACCCTTCACAATCTGCAAACCATGCAACAACTCTACCTGCAAAATTTCTTAGTTATGATATGTGTGAGTTAAAATTCCAAACCTGTGATCTAACTGCAAATTGCAGCCAATTGAACACTGGTAGTTCAACCACAATCGTTCAGTTTCCCTTGTAACACCAGAGCACAACAATAACTTTGGAAAGCAAAACTCAACTTCTAAAGATCAATCCAGTTTCTGCAAAATCAACACAAAGTGCATCACCCTCATGTTGCAAAGTTTGGCAGTCAATTTCTGCACACGAATGCAAGACAGTACAGCCTCCAATACCTCAGAGACACTGCCCTAAATCTTTTATAAGTTTTTATAATACATAAAATATTTCCTAGTTTAGACATATCTTTAGAGACCTGTTTCCCTGGGTCAGCTCATGCCACCTGTTGCTGTTTAGAATGACGCCAACCCTGAGTCACCAGTTTTAAACCAACTTTCTGTTACCAATACTACAAATTTTTAATTGTACCCAATAACTTATAAGCCAATAATCTATAACCAAGACATACATATTTGCACTTTTAAAACCAGTCAGAAACAAAAATGAAGCGGTTGCACACATTTACTTATGTAAACTGGACAAAATTCGTACTTTTACTAGCTGTAATTTCAAGAGAAGCACCTTGTCAATTGCTGAACCCAATAGTCATAGTCACAGATTTTTCTAGGGGAAACAACCATCAGATCCTTACCACAGAAGCCAGAAACAAACAAACAAACAAACAAAAACAACAACAAACAAACAAACAAACAAAAAACTGCTGACTCCTTTAAGAGTGGGTTTTACAGACAATGAGATGATGGCAAAGCTTCTCCAGCTATGCTAGACTCCTAACCACAGGTGCAGGGCTCCAAAGGCCAATTGAAACTGCTTTTTACTTTTTCTTTTTGTTTTCTTTTTCTTCTCTTCTCTTCTCTTCTCTTCTCTTCTCTTCTCTTCTCTTCTCTTCTTTTCTTTTCTTTTCTTTGAAACTAGTTTAAAACTGAATCAAGGGCTGAACATCCAACAGATAAAGTAACCATTTTTTCATTTGAATATGAAGCACTGAAAACATTCAAGCAATGAAGCAAAAACACAGACATAACACAGACATGGACAGATTGGTGCACCAAGAACAGACAATAGACAGAGAGGGAAGAGGACTAGAAGTCCCATGAAAGGGACCCAGATACCCTACATAAGGAATCCCAAACTAAGAATTTCTCCAGTAGAAGCCAGAGAGGAGGCAGGACAGGACATCTTCTGACCTCCTCCTGTTCCTAGGAGAGCTCTGAGACAACTTACGTTCCTTTTCCTTCTCTTTCTCCAAAGCATCCCCAAATTGTCAGGGAGGACTGCTTTTCTCAAACCCATGTCTAGGGTGTAGACAATCTCTAGTCAGGGTCCAAAGACTAAAAGCATCTATGAGAATAGCCTTCACTTCTCTAGATTTTAGCATAACTCTACACACATACACAAAGCACATCTTACCATTACTTACCATTACTTACCTCTGGCCCACATCTTTACTTTCTTTTGCTTCTAATTCCCACTGTGTCCTTCACAGTATCCTGCTTACTGGAGCCCAACGTTGAGACACCATCTGACCAAGCTTGCTCAGTCAGTCAACAGGTTCTCCAGCACAGAAGTGAGAATTAAAAGAAAAGAGACGATTAGACAAAATCGCAGCAGGATCCCAGCCAGTTCTGAGGCTGAAGACAGGTTTGTTTATTCTCACTTTTCTTTTAAACCCTTTTAATTACATGCAAGTATTTAGATCAGTTCTGGGTTGAGGAACCAGCAATACAATAGATACAGTCAAGGAACAAATAAGGCAGTATACAAAGTCCCATGATCACTCTGTAATCACCCCTGTGATCACTCTTGCTGTTCCTAAGGGCTCATCGGGATGATAAAAAATATCTGAGCCTACTTCCCTGTTCTAGTCCTTGGTCATATTTATGCCTGAGGCCTATGAGGCCTACTTCATTGTTCTAGCCTAGACTTGGATTCCTGACTGAAATTACTTCTCTGTTTAAGCCTAAAATTAGATTCCTGCCTGAACTTATTTTCTTGTCATGGCCCAATGTCAGATTTCTGCGTAAAACCCATTTTCTTGTCCTTGGCCAATGGTGGATTCCTATCAAGCAGCCCCAAAAGCTCTTCACAGCCAGGCATCAAATTAGGATTAACAAAGAACTGCCATCTGCTCTGCCCATGACTGATATAAGAATACTACCACCAACAAGGTATTATTTTGCTTATTTCAAGGTGAGAGGATTTAAAGACTTAATTTCATTTGGTTTTTTATTGAGCAGTATAGACAATAGTTTATATTTACATGCTAGCACATTATTTATCATGAACCATGTTTTGTAGTGAAGACTACATGACTACATAATTATCTTCTAGTCATTGCTCATCTGTAGGATTTAAAGGAAATTTAGAGATACTTTCCAAATCAGACTGATCACCTTTAAATAGAGCAAAACTCTGATTCTTTGAGATGAGAGAAAATACTGGTCCAGATGCAGTGAGTATATGGCTTGAGACTCTAAATCTTATATCATTATAATATCGTGAACCAGTCAATATTTATTTAGCGAACCAAGGCCTCTAGCATTCCTGCTGTTTCTTCAATATGACACTTTTTTATATGACAATCAGTCTCAGGCATAAACATTTGTTTTGACATGAACAATTAATAATTTAAAATTCGATTGTCCAGTGACAGAAATGCAAAACCTATTGAGAGAGAAAGAGAGGGAGGGTAGGAAGAAGAGGGAGATTGGCTTGTCTCTGGACTATCAAGAAGTGTTAGATTATTTTTAGCTCTTACAATTGAAAATTCAGTTTTCTCTTAAGCTAGACTTTAGCGTATCTAATTGCATGAAAACATCTTAGAACATAGTACTCTATCTAATTTACTTTGTACTTACTTTAAAGTCTTAAGTGCAAGCCTAAAGAAATGCAAAGGTTATATAGTTAGGAGACTGGCAAGGGCACCATGTCAAGCAGTTACACTGAAGTAGTCTACGGAATAAAATAGTGGAAGTTCTGAAGCAAGCCTGGATTCAATCCAAAATCATGACTCTATGCCTCCCTAGTACTTCTCTGTGCTACTCTACTGGTCTTCAAAAAGCTACACTCATATTGCTTTAGATTTAGAGTCTATTTTTTATAATACTATTGATAAATGTAAATTAAATTCATTTAGTTCATAAAACTACAAAATCATAATGAATAGCCAGTTTATTCTATGTTAGGTTTTTAAATAGAGACAACAGACAACATATTTCATGTTGCACCTAAATGGAGAAAATTATTAAATGCTTTTAGACTTGAAATTAAAGATTAGGTGGTTAATCCAATTTTTTTTTCTCAGTGTTCTGTTAATGTTTCAAGTACTTTTACTTTCATTGACTACTACCAGATACAAAAGCTCACCTTGATATTTGAGATGGATCCATTATTGGGGAATTTTTCTAGGAATGCAATGATATTAAAAAATTCATACAGCCATGTGCTGAAAGTCTTTGTCACCTAACATAAAAAAATGAAATGAACCCAGCCACTTAATATGAATTTGCAGAACTCAAAGCTGCCCAAATTATTTCCACATTGATTATATTTGACCCTAGTGAGTGTAATATTGTAAGACTAATGGAAAGAGAACTCAAATGGAAAACTCTAACATTTTAAGCTGGTTGAGAAAGTAAATATATGCAGACTGATTTAATACTACTGTATAAGTACCATTAGTTATAGTAATCATTACTCAAAATTAAATTATTTATATATTCATTAGGAAGAAGTAAAATTAAGATGAATTTATTCATACAAGTAAATATGTGATAGGAAACTAATTTATATTAGTTACAAATAATTACATTAATACTTCATTAATATTAAACATACATTGTCTTCTCAATGAGGATGTGTAAAGAGAAGATAGGTATATATAAGCCATATTGGTAACAATTTTAAACTACTCAGTACTTACTTATGAACTAGTGGTAAGAAATAGCGAGCTCCAAGTAAGAACACTCAAACTTTTACTTTTCTTTTTTTTTACCAAGTAACAAAAAGCACTTCACTACTGGTAGAATTTCTCTCAACTAAAATCAGCATTTTGTTTTCATATACTTTATTCTAATCAACGACCACTAATTATTTTAAAAGTTGAGATACGAAAATTGATTAATATTCCTACAATCAATTGCCCTGTTTGTTTTCTTTGTTACTTAAACAGCCACTGCCTAGACACTTGTTTTATAATAGCATAATTAATACCAGTCTAAAACAAGAGAACATGCAGACAAAGGAAATACAGATAGATGCAATTAATGAATTTAACTTGCAAGTATGGTACATTTTTAATCAAAATACTATACTCATAATCTCTTAAAATTTAAATGGTCAAATATACCAATTAATAGAAATTGATTGGATAGATTTTCAAAAAGAAGGTAAAGACAATTCTAAATAGTGTTAAAAATCCAATTTTAAAAACAACAATAAAAGCAAATACACAGAAACATATCATACAAAGCAGATGTCAGAACAGGAGCAATTATCCAAAAAAAAAAGACACTGCATAATGCTAGTGCTTTCTTCAAAGAATACATAAGAATTGTTATTGTGCTTGTCCCTAGTGGGTTGTTAGATATATGATGCAAAAGCAGTGAAATTAAAAAGATTAATAGTTTCAGAACTGACCACTCTGCCTTGAACAACCCATGGTGGAGGGCAGGAAGATGCAGGCCTGGAAAAGGCTAGTTCTTTTTCTCTCAGGAGTCATTGGTTGTCTCAAGAGCTTTGTGTAGGTGTAGGATCCCCAAATCTTTACTCTTTTCAAGTTAACACACTGTTGATGTTGCTATTGTTTGCATCTCTTTATACATTCATTTCTTGGAGAAATTGCTTCATATCAGACTTCCTCATATCCTGGCCTTTTCAATCTTTCTACTTCCTCTTCAGTGATGTTCACAGCTATGTTGTACATGGAAGTATTGAGGCTGAGTTCCCTATCATCCATTCTTACCTGTTTTGTGTTCAGTTTTACTTTTTGCCCCTCTTATGGTCTTCATTTGTTTCAAAGAGCAGTTTCTTTTATGAGAGTGGTAGCTACACTTCCCTGTATATATAATGATAAGATTTAGAATGAAGAAGGAATAATGCTTCTCCAAAAAAGTGGAGTTAGTAGATTCTGTTCTGTGGTCAATGACCTCACTAGCTCTGGAAAGCTGGGTAGGTTTTCATTATCAGGTTTGATTTTCTTTTTGTCAAGAATCCAGAATGATCAGACTTGAAATCGAATATGCACAAACAAAATAATGACACAGCAGATGTATGCATATAAATACATATGTTATATTAAATATAATTAAATAAAAAAGGCAATCAACTTTGTGGGAGATCATGGGAAGAATTAGAAACAGGGTAGTTTGGAGCAGTTTGAAGGAGGTAAGAAAGAAGAGTGTGGTATGATTGTATTTCAATTAAAATAATATAGAAGATAAAGGATAGAAAAATTCAATATTCTAGTTACAGATCCATACTACCCATAACTGCAACTGACAGGTGAAAGTGGTACATCTCCAGTGGTGGTGTGATATCTAAAAGAGAATTGTTCTTTTGCTCAACCTTTTGCATTATTAAATATTTTATCCAACAAAAGGAAAAAGGCTCTGCTCACATTCTCTTGGAGCAGTCACCAGTGTATTTCACATGCTGAGTACTAAAACATTTATTCAAATTTAAAATAATAGAAATCAGAAATTATATACTATGACCATTTCATTATGAAAGTAATTAATGATTATTATTAAACAGTTAAGAAACTTTAATACAATTTTTAAGATGATGTCTTACTGTATAGTCTAGGATTGCCTGGGACTCATTGTGGATAATACTAGCTAGCATAGAAGTCATAATACTCTTAGCACTGCCTCCTAAGATTGGGATAATAGATTCATATCACTCAAGCTATCTTTTTTTGTTTGTTTTGCTTGTTTTTGAGATAGGGTTTTTATGTGTTGTCCTGACTATGCTGGAACTCACTCTGTAGACCAGGCTAGCCTCAAAATCTGCCTGTCTCTGCCTCCCAAGTGCTGGGATTAAAGGCATGAACCACCATTGCCCTGCCCACTCAAGCTATTTTGATAACATTATCTTTCACCTCTTATTCCAGAAAATAGTAAAAGAAATAATACATCTTTCTATAAAGATAGCATTACTCATTATTAAATCAAAAAAGACAAGAAATAAATAGTTCATATTGCTCATGAATAAATATACAAAATTCTTATCCGATTAAATTAATATAAAATTCAACATTGTGCAAAAATAATTATATAGTATAGTAAAGGCATATTTACTACCTATAAGTGATAATTTGACATTAAAAAAAGACGTTTTTATATCAACAAGCAAAAAAGCAAAGAAAATGCATACAAGCATACCATGGACCTTAGAAATTCAATATCCATTTGTAATTTACAAAAAGTTTAGAGAGTTGGTTGGTAGAAATTTCTATAGTTAAATTTTGAAGTACAAAAATTCTATAACTAACATTATCTGTATCTGATTTATTAAATTTTTCTCCATCAATGTTAATATAAATACAGAATAAATTCTCTGAACAATCCTGTTTTAAGACATACATGGCATATTTTATGGGATGCCTGAGTGAGCAAACAAGTGAGTCTCTGATTCTGTGCCTTCTCTTGGTGTATTTTACTTCTGTCGCTTTGCCTTGTCCAACTCTGGAGTGATAGTTTTGATTTATTTTATTATATTTTTATTTTGATATACTTTTAAAATAATAATAGAATGAGTGAGTGTGTGAGTGTAAAGGTTAACAACTGAGTTTTCACTCATACCTGCTGGGAGAGGGAAAATCAGGTTTCTCCAACAGAGTGATGCTGAGTTATCAAGCACTTCCTGGTAAGCCTCATGTTCAAGAGTAGTTGACCAGCACATTTTCTTTGCTGATGTTATTTATATGGTAAAGACTAATAGTCTTAAAATAAACACCTGGGATTTGTTTTGTTTTATACAACCTCTATTAGCAAATTAGAATATAAAATCCTTAAGATAATTTACAATAAATTTCATATTGTAATTTACTATTATAAAACTCACATTATATAATTGACACATGTATGAAAATTGACATAATGATTAATGTAATAAAGCATAAAAGGAATAAATGTTAAATAAATTTCTAAATGTTAAATATTAATGCCTTCTAATTTGATACATAAACAAAACATAGCATCCATTCCAACTGCTAGCAAGACATTATGTAGATATTAACACAGAAAGTCTTACAAGAATAATCAAAGTTTCTTAGAATATCCAAGTACACCAAAGAAGAAAAAGTTGGAAGGCTTGTACATAAATTAAAAGAACATGAGTAATTAAGATCATCTGGTTTTAATGAACTGATCTACAACATCAATAAATGCAAGAGTGCCTAGATATAAACTCATTTTGTATACTTCATAGAACATTGATTGAAATAACTTAAATTCAAAGAATACTTTTTAAAAATAATCTATTATTTCATCTATCTATCTATCTATCTATCTATCTATCTATCTATCTATCTATTTATTTTTAACTCCATATTTTCTTCTCCTCACAGTCCATTGTTCCACATCCTATACCTACTCCCTGCCCACCCTGTCTCCACAAAGATGTCCCCACCCCCACCCTCTACCCATCTAAACTCCCTGGGGCCTCAAATCTCTTGCGTGTTAGGTGCATCTTCTCAGACAAAGGTCATATCTGGCAGTCCTCTGCTGTATATGTGTTGTTTTAGTTTTAGTATTTTGTTTTAGTATTTGGTAGAGTATGTGGGTTTTTCTTTTGCATAGAAAGCCATATGTTGGGACCTTTCTACTGGGACAGACTGCTAGCTAGTCAGCTCCCCTGAAGACGCCATATCCTGAGCCATCCCAGAAGATCTGCTACACTCAGACATTTGGTAAGAACCCTCCAGAATTCCTAGAGCTGCTGCTAGAAGTCCAGTGAACTCTGGACCCATCACCACCTGACTTCTCCACTGAATACCCCACCCCTTCTGCCTGGTCTTTGCTGGGGCACACTGCTAGCTAGTCTGCTCCCCTGGAGACATCCTATCCTGAGCCATCCCAGAAGATCCATTGCACTCGGGGTAACTGACACTATAGCCTGAGGCATGCAAGGAGATCTGCAGCACACAGGGCAACTTACATCCCAGGAGACCTGCTACACACAAAAGAACTGAGCAACTGATTTTGAGTTTGTCTGCTCCCCTGAAGACACCACAGCTTGAAGGCATCCCAGGAGCTCCTCTGTACACGGTGCAACTAGGCAATGATACCACAGTCTGAAGACCACCTGGGGCTTTATGTCATGCAGGGCAACTGATCCAACAGAATGAAAGCCTCCCTGGATTCTGTTGCACACAGGGAAACAGAAACCACAGTTTTTAGACCCCCACTGGAGAACACTTTCACACAGGACAACAGCCTGATTGCTCCTCTGAAGACCTAACAGTCTGAAGGCCTCCCAAGAGATCTACTGCACCCAGAGCAACAGATCAGCAACTTCTCTGCCTCTCTGAAGAGCACCCAGTTGGAAGGCTCCACAGGTGGTCTGGTACAGCCAGGGCTGTAGGTATACCAGGAGACCTAAAGCAACCCAGGTAGACTCAAAAGAGGTAGACTCCAGACAAAGTCACCCAGACCATCAAACACTAGGGACAACCAGATGCCAAAAGGCAAGCACAAGACCATAAGCAACAGAAGCCAATATATGTGGGCATCATCAGAACCCAGATCTTCAACTAAAGCAAGCCTTGAATACACCAACACATCTGAAAATCAGGAACCTGACCTAAAATCCTATCTCATGAAGATAATAGAGTCCTTAAAGAGGATGTAAGTAACTCACTGAAAGAAATACAGGAAAACACAAGTAAAAAGGTAGAAGCCCTTAAAGAGGAAACAAATAAATCCCTAAAATAAATACAGGAAAACACAATCAAACAGGTGAAGGAATTGAATAAAGCAGTCCAAGACCTAAAAGTGGAAATAGAAACAATAAAGAAAACACAAATGGAGACAAACATGGCAATGAAAAAACCTAGGAAAGAGATCAGGAATTACAGATATAAGTATCACCAACAGAATACAAGAGATAGAAGAGAGAATCTCAGGTGTAGAAGATACTGTAGAAGAGATTGACACAACTGTCAAAGAAAATTCAAAACATAAAAAATTTCTAACCCAAAGCATCTAAGAAATTCAAAACACAATGTAAAGACAAAATCTAAAACTAATCAGAATAGAACAAAGATTCTCAGTTCATAGGACCTGAAAATGTCTTTAATAAAATCATAGAAGAAAATTTCTTCAACCTAAAGAAAGTGATGACCATAAAAGTACAAGAAACTATAAAACAACAAATAAATGGCACAAGAAAAGAAAAACCTCTCATCACATAATAATTAAAACACTAAACCCACAGAACAAGGAAAGAATATTAAAAACTGCAGGAGAAAAGGCCCGAGGAACACACAAAGGTAGGCCTATCAGAATTACAACAGAATTCTCAATTTTCAGAGAATATGAAATCCAGAAGAGCCTGGTCAGAGATCATGCAGACTCTCAGAGAACACAGATGCCAGCTGAGGGTACTATACTCATTAAAAGACTCAATCAACATAGATGAAGAAAAAAATATTTCAAGACAAAACCAAATTCAAACAGTAACTATCTACTAATCCAGCCCTACTGAGGATACTAGAAGAAAAACTCCAACACAACGAAGGTACCTACACCAAAGAAAAAGCAAGATATTTATCATTTTACAACAAAACCAAAAGGAGAGAACCACAAGTACATAAAGCCACCTACAAAAACAAACAATTCAGGAACCAACAGTCATCTGCCTTTAATATCTCTCAATATGAATGGATTCAACTCACCTATAAAAAGATGTAGACTCACAGACAATGAGACATGCAAACAAGATTCAGCATTTTACTGCATACAAGAAACAAACTTCAATAACAAAGACCCACACTATCTCAGACTGAAAAGATAGAAAAAGGACTTCTAAGAAAATGGTCCCAGATAAACAAGCTGGAGTCGCCATCATAAATAAATAATAAAGTAGACTTTCAATCAAAAGTTATCTGGCGTAATGAGAAAGGACACTTCATGTTCATCAAAGAGAAAATCCACCAAGACTCAATTCTGAACATCTATGCTCCAAATGCAAAGACACCCACATTCATAAAAGAAACTGTAGACACACATTGAACCCCACACAATAATAGTGGGAGACTTCAACACAATGCTCTCACCAATGGACAGGTCATTGAAAGAGAAACTAAACAGAGACACAGTGAAACTAATAGATGTTATGAACCAAATGGATTTAGTAGATATCTGTAGAACATTTCACCCTAAAACAAGAATACACTTTCTTTTGAGCAACTCAGGGTACCTTCTCTAAAATTGACCACATAATTAGACACAAAATAACCCTCAACTGATACAAGAAGATTGAAATTAGTACATGCATTCTATCAGATCACCATGGCCTAAGGCTGGTCTTCAATGTCAGGCAAAAACAAAAACAAAAACAAAAAACAACACCACCACAAACACCACCACTACCACCAATAACAACAATAACAACAACAAAAACAAAAACAAAAACAAACCAGAAAGCTCACGTACATGTGGAAACTGAACAGCTCTCTACTCAATAGTAAATTGGTCAGGGAAGAATAAAAATAGAAATTAAACATTTCCTGGAATTTACGAAAACTGTTGGCACATCATACTAAACTTATGGGACACAATGAAAGCAGTGCTAAGAGGAAAATTCATAGCACTAAGTGCCCTGGTAAAGAAACTGGAGAAATCTTACATTATCAACTTAATACACCTGAGAGCTCTAGAACAAAAAGAAGCAAAGGTACCCAAAACAAGTTGACTCAAGGCTGAAATTAATATTGAGTAGATTTCAAACTCAAGGCTAAAATCAACCAAATGGAAACAAAGAACAATACAAAGAATCAATAGAACCAAAAGCTGATTCTTTGAATCAGCAAGATAAATAAACCATTAGGCAAACTAACTAAAGAGCCCAGAGGCAGTATCAGAATTAACAAAATCAGAAATGAGAAGGGACACATAACAACAGAAATCAAAGAAATTCAAAAAATCATCAGATCCTACTACAAAAGCCTATACTCAAGAAAACTGGAAATTCTAGATAAAATGGATAGTTTTCTAGACAGATACCACATACCAAAGTTAAATCAAGAGCAGATAAACTATCGAAACAGGCCCATATCCCATAAGGAAATTAACAAAGTTATTAAAAGCCTCTGAACAAAAATAAAAGCCCAGGGTCAGATAGATTTAGTGCAGAAGTCTACCAGACCTTCAAAGAAGATTTGATACCAATATTCCTCAAACTATTTTATAAAATAGAATCAGGAGGAACACCACCTAATTCATTCTATGAAGCCACAATTACTCTGATACCTAAACCACACAAGGACCCAAACATAAAAGAGAATTTCAGACCAATCTCACTCATGAATATCCATGAAAAAATACTCAATAATTGCAAACTGAATCCAAGAACACATCAGAAACATCATTCCTAGTTCATACCGAAACATATATGCAATATACAACAAACCAATAGTCAATATCAAATTAAATGAAGGCATACTCGAAGCAATCACACTAAAATCGGGGACAAGGATGCCCACTCTCCCCATATCTATTCAAATAGTACTCAATGTGCTATATAGAACAATAAAACAATGAAAAGATATTAAGGCTATTCAAATTGGCAAGGAAGAAATAAAGGTATCACTATTTGCAGATGATATGATAGTATACATCAGTCACCCCCAAAATTCTACCAGAGAATTTCTCCAGCTGATGAACAACTTCAGCAAAATGAATGGATGTAAAAAATTAACTCAAATAAATCAGTAGCCTTCCTTTATACAAATGATAAACAGGCTGAAAAAGAAATTAGGGAAACAACTCCCTTCACAATAGCCACAAATAATATAAAATATCTGGGGTAACTCTAACCAAAGAAATACGACAGTAACCAATCTGTACAACAATAACTTCAAGTCTTTTAAGAAAGAAGTCAAACCTTGGGAGGCAGAGGCAGGTGGATTTCTGAGTTCGAGGCCAGCCTGGTCTACAGAGTGAGTTCCAGGACAGCCAGGGCTATACAGAGAAACCCTGTCTCAAAAAAACAAAAAAAAAAAAAAAAAAAAAAGAAAGAAAGAAAGAAAGAAAGAAAGAAAGAAAGAAAGAAAGAAATCAAAGAAGACCTCAGAAAATGGATAGATCTGCCATGCTCGTGGATTGGCAGAATTATTATGGTAAATATGGCCACCCTATCAAAGGCAATCTATAGATTCAATGCAATCCCCATCAAAATCCCAACACAATTATTTAAAGACATGGAAAGAGCAATTCTCAAATTCATCTGGAAAGGCAGAAAACCCAGAATAGTGAAAACATTACTTAACAATAAATGAATGACTTGAGGAGTCACCAGCCCTGACCTCAAGCTTTACTACGGAGGAATAGTGATAAAAACTGCAAGGTATTGGTACAGAGACAGACACAGTGATCAGTGGAATAGAATTGAAGACCCAGAAGTAAAACCAGATACTTACAGGTGCTTGATCTTTGACAAAGAAGCCAAACATGTACAATAAAAAATAAGAACAAAAGCATCTTCAACAAATAAATGGTGCTGGTCTACCTGGCTGTCAATATGTAGAAAAATGAAAATAGATCCATATTTGTCACCTTGCTCAAAGAGTACTTTTTAAATAAATTCTTTAGAAAAATGAGAAAGCTCCTATACATACTTATACATTACAAAAATGAAACCAAAGTTTACTAGAGGCTCAATCATAAGAACAAGAAATGTCATCAAATAGAAGTGAGATTAGGCATAGGTGAAAATTTCCTGAATGGAACACCAATGGCTCTGGTTCTAAGATCAACAACTGATAAATAGAATCTCATGAAACTGAAATCTTTTATAAATAAAATGTCAATAGGACAAAATGTCAATCTACAGATTGTAAAAAGATAATAACTAATCCTAAAGAACACAAGAAGTTAGATTCAAAAAAAAAAACAAAACAAACAAACAAAAAAAAACCAAACCAAAACAAAAAACCCAAACAAACAAATAAACCAAATAGCCCAATTTGAAATGGAGGTCCAGAATTAAACTGAATTCTCAACAGAGGAGTCTCAAATGGCCAAGAAGTACTTAAAGACATGTCAACATTCTTAGTCATCAGAAAAATACAATTCAAAAGGAGCCTGAGATTCCTCAACCAGTCAGGATGGCTAAGATCAGAACTCAGTTGACAGCACATGTTGGCCACGATTAAAGTAAGAGAAACACTCCTCTATTTCTGGTGAGAGTGTAACCTTATACAAACACTCTGGAAATCAATCTGGTGGTTCCTCAGAAAATTAAAAATAGTTCTACCTGAAGACCCAGCTATACCACACCTGGGTATTTTATCTCAAAGTTATTCCACCGTACCCCAAGGACACATGGTCCACTATGTTCATAGCAGCCTTATTTGTAATAGCCACAAAGTAGAAGAAACCCAGAAGTCCCTCAACTGAAAAATGTATACAGAAAATGTGGTTTATTTACACAATGGAATACTATTCAGCTACTAAAAACAAGGACATCATGAATTGTGCAGGTAAGTGGATGGAACTAGAAAATATCCTGAGTGAAGTAACTCAGACTCGAAAGGACACACACAGTATGTACTCAGAGAGAGAAGATAGTGGGAGCAGCCCAGAAATTAGTTCTAGGAACAAATGTGCTGCCCACTCAAGTCTAGACTGCTATCATTTAGCCTTTCCTTTGACTCAACCCAAATGGGATTTTAACACTGCTGAAGGTAAGGAGAGGCTCCAAGGCTCCCAGATTCTAATGGGGGCCTCTGAGAGGCCTTTTGTTAACCAAGCTGCCCCTGACATCCATCAGAAGCTTCAGCACCTGGATGGCTTTGTGGGTAAGCAACTGACTGAGTTAGTATTTAGCTGAGAAAGGGTTTCAATAACCAGGAAACTCTTCAGGATTCACAGACCAGAGCACTGGTGAAAGTGCTACTCCCTACCATAACCGGCAACCATCCTGATGAAAGAGAGCAGAAAAACCCAAGATGTGGAAGGGGCAAAGGTAAGACAGGCCCCACTGGAGGAAAAATCCTGTCCTCCATTAGAGAGGGACCAATGCGCCAATTGCAAGTGAAAGGCCACTGTAAGCATGAGTGCCCTAAGAATAATCAGAGAGAAAGCCCAAAGATTCTGGAATTAGAAGAACTGGATGACTGAGGGTGTCTGGCCCAACCACTTCCATGAGCCCTGGGTAACCCTAAAGATGTAGGGGAAGCCCATAGACATTCTGGTGGACACAAGGGCACAGCATTTTGTTTTGAAACAACTGCTGAGGCTTCTGTCAAATAAAAAAGCATAGGTGGAAGGGAAAATGGGCATTAAACCCTATCCATGGACTACCTGAATAAAGGTGGACTTGGGAGTGGATGGCTAACCTATTCTTTTATGGTCATCCCCAAATGTTCATATCCCTTGACAGGTCCATGTCCTCACCAAAATGGTAGCCCAAATCCATTTGCCCCAGACAGAGAAGAAGTAGTAGATAAGAATGGCCCCATCCTTATTTTGACCTTGGCCCTAGAAGAGGAGTATAAATTTTTCTCTCATCCAGCACTATCTCTAAGCCTGTTACTCAAGAGGTTTCTGACAGAAGTCCCCAAGGTCTGGGCAGAAAAAAAAGTCCAACGAGACTCACCCAACATTAGCCCCCAGTTCTAGTCCAATTAAAATCTGGGGTTACCACAGTTCAAATCAGGCAATATCCAATGCCCAGAATATCCAGAACAGGGATCATACCTCACATTAATCAGCTCTGAGAGGCAGGGATTCTGATTTCTTGCATGAAAAACTCCCTTTTTCCAGTCAAGAAACCTCATTCTAATTACTATTGACCTGTAGATTTAGGGGAGGTAAATAAGAGGTTGAAGACATCAATCTCACAGTTCCAAATGTACACACCCTGCTGAGCAGCCTCCCTCCTGAGCACACAACATATACTCTGCTTGACCTAAAGAATGCCTTTTTCAGCCTGCCCCTGGCACCCACAAGCCAGCCTCTATTTTCCTATGAATGGCAACTCTTGGAGAGAGGCTTTAATAGACAACTGACTTCGACAAACCTGCCTTAAGGATTCAAGAACTCACTCACCATCTCTGATGAGGCACTACATGAAAACTTAAGTTAGTACCTGTAGGCCCAACCCAAATAACTATGCTCTAGTATGTAGATGGCATCCTGATTGAACCCCCCCCACCCTTAGAGACATGCCAGGAAGCTATACAAGACCTGCTACAGAAGCTGAGTCAACTTGGATACCAAATGCCTAAGAAGGCCCAGATTTGTCAACTTGAGGTCACCTATCTGGGGTACATACTCTAACAGAGGCCAACACATGCTGTTGGATGCCTGGGAACAAACCATCCTCAGCCACCTAGCTCCATCAACCCAAAGACAAGTACAGGAATTTCTGCGATCTGCCATGTTTTGTAGAATTTGGGTGCCTGGGTTCACTGAGATAGACAAACCATTATATAAGACCACCAGGGACCAAGAGGACAAAATAAAATAAACTCCTGAAATGGTGGTGGCTTTTAAGACTCTAAGAAGAATCTTAGTGGAGGTACAGGCCTGGACTTTCCTTGACATTCACAAACTTTTCCACTTATAAGTGGATCAGAGAAAGGTAACGGCAAAGAGGGTGCTCATCCAAACTTTGGGACCATGGAAAAGACCTGTGACTTATTGATCTAAGAAGCTGGATCTGGTGGTCCAAGGATGTCCATCCTGCCCCCAGATCATAGCTCCCACTGCTCTGCTTGTCAAGGATGCTGACAAAATAACCATGGGGCAAGAGCTTGGTATCACACCTCCCCCCTGCCCCATGCTACTGAGGAGACCCTCAAGAATCCACCAGACTGGTTACTGTCCAATGTCAGACTGGTGCACATTCAGGCTCTACTTTTGAATTCCCCTCACATACGTAAACCCATCAGCTGTCTTAAACTCAGCCACCCTGTTTCCTGACCCATCCTCAAATGTGCAGCATGATTGCTCTGTACTTCTGAGGAACATCCATAATGTCAGGCCAGACATGGAACATATATATCTACTTCAGGGATGGAAGCAGCTTCATCCAGAATGGAATTAGGTATGCAGGGGCAACTGTAGTGGCCTTGGACTCTGTTATTTGGCAACTGCTTTGCCACTGGGAACTTCAGCCCTGAAAGCTAAACTAAAGGCTTCAAACCTGGCTTTATAACTGACAAAAGGGGCCATTGCTAACATCTACACTGACAACAGATATGCCTTTTGCTATCAGTCCCTCAAGGCAAGTTCATGTACATGAGTCCATATACCAAGAGAAGGGATTATTTACTACTAAAGGAAAAACCTTCAAAAGTAAGGAAGAAATATTTACTTTATTGGAGGTATTATGGCTTTGTCTCACATTGGTCATAATTCATTGCCCTGGGCACCAGAAAGGGACATCAGAAATAGCTTGAGGGAACAGGCTAGCGGATAAAGCCACAAGGAAGGCTGTACAAGCATCCACTCTCAACATATTGGTAGCTTTGCTGCTCCCCAAACTCCAAACCATCTCTGAATATACTGTTGATGACAGAGGAGAACAAGCAGAATGCCAAGAAGTTTAGAGTAGATATGGATGCTCACTGAGCTCTAACAGCCACACCATCCTACCTAAGGAGTTTTTGAAGCCACTCATTCATCAGATTCATCAAACTTCATACCTGGGTCACTGAAAACTGGAGAAACTGCTGCAAGTGGCAAGGTACAAAATATTTGACTGAAGATGCTTGGTTGATCAGGTAATTTCACACTGTCCCACCTGGCAGGCTGTGAAACCCTCAGGCTCCATTCAAAGAGCTACTTCAGGAACCAGAATCAGGGGTCAATAGTCAGGGATAACTGAGAAACAGATTAATCAGAAATAAAAACAAGAATATATAGATATAAATATTTGCTTGTTTTTACAGATTCCTTTTCAGGATGTTTAGAAGCCTACCCTACAAAGAAGGAAACTGCCAGAATAGTGGCAATGAAACTTCTAAAAGACATCATACCCAGGTATGAACTGCCTACTGTCTTAGTGGAGGTTTCTAATCCTGCACAAACATCATAACCAAGTAACAAGTTGGAGAGGAAAGAATTTATTCAGCTTACACTTTCCACATTGCTGTTGATCACCAAAGAAAGTCAGGACTAGAACTCAAGCAGGTCAGGAAACAGGAGCTGTTCCAGAGGCCACAGAGGGATGTTTCTTACTGGCTTGCTTCTCCTGGCTTGCTCAGTTTGCTTTCTAATAGGACCCAAGACTACCAGTACATGTATGGCACCACCCAAAATGGGCCCTCCCTGACCTAATCACTAATTGAGAAAGCGCCTTACAGCTGGATCTCATGGAGGCGTTTTCTAAACTGATGCTCCTTTCTCTGTGATAACTCCAGCTTGTGTCAAGGTGACACAAAACCAGCCAATACATCTACCCTGCTTTGGACTGACAATGGACCAGCATTCATTTCCCAGGTAACTCAATCTCTAGCACAGATGCTGGGGACCAACTGGAAATTACACAGTGAATAGAGTTTAGGGCAAGTAGAGAGGATGAATCAGACCCTGAAGGAGGCCTTGACCAAATTAACCCTTAAAACTGTTGGTGACTGGGTATCCCTCCTACCTTACATAGGGCTAGGAACACTCCCTGTACTTTCAGCTTCATCCCTTTGAGATACTATATAAGAAGGTGCCTCTGTAAGACCCCAACCCTTGGTCAGTGGTACTTACTTCAAGATGCCCCTGACTGAGACACCAAGATGCAGACAGATGCAAAAGCAAGAGATTTATTTCCTGGTGTGTCAGGGTCAATACTCAATCAGTCCCTCAAGGCAAGTGATGAGAAGACAACCCCGAATGACTATTAGAAACAGTTTTTATACGTTTTTAGGGAAACAGCTTACATCAGCAAGGTTACAGTTCAAATCTATTGGCTAAGCAAATTGACCTTTAAATCTTTTGGCTAGCAAGCATGACACACATTTGAACTCTACATGGGACTTTCCAGAAGGCCAGGTACATTCTGTGAATTTTTTACTCAAGGAGCTAGAACTTGGCCTAGCCTGACCAGAGGCAGGTGGGTATAAGGCTGGTGAAAGCTCCTAGAGTTCTTTACCTCCCATGCTGCCTAACCTCCAGTCTGATATCTTAGATAAATAAGAACATAAGCTTTAAAATCCTTAAAAGCTCTCCATAGGGTCCAGAAACATCTCTGGCCTGCCATCCACCAGGTTTATGAGTCTGCTTTCTACCCAATTTCTATTACTTTGAATCAGTTGATGAAGTCTTGATTAAGAGACATAGCCATAAGTCTCTGAAACCTTGATAGAAAGGACCCTACACTTTGATTCTGACTCTTCCAAGGGCTATTAAGGTAGACAGGATCTGGACATGGATATACCACCTTTACATTAAGCCAGCCAAAAGAGAAATGACCCAGTAGTTGAGGTCCCAATGGAGGAGACTTCCAGACAAACTACCGTAAGAACAAAGGAAGGTCATCACACACCATGTAAATCCACAGAAACTGCAACTCCAGTGTTTGTGATCCTTCTTGCTTGCTGCTTACACTTTGCTACACCATCCATTTGCCTACACTGTCCTATAGTGACATATTACTCTGAGAAAGATGTCATCAACCAGTTAACAACTCCAAACAATAGGGTAAAAAGGGTGGCCATTTTTGCTGTGTTGCCAAGGAGGTTCTGTTCTTGGTATAGGCCTGGCTAGAGCTGCTATTGTAGGGGCCTGAGCCCTAATACTGCAAGATAAAAATTATAAGACCCTATAGATGGCAATACATGCAGATATACAGGAGATGGAAAAGTCCATCATGGCCCTGCAAGATTCCCTACCCTCCCTGGCAGAAGTAGCCTGATAGAACAAAAGAGGCCTATTCTTCCAGCACCCTTAGGTGAGAAACATTGTTTTATGTTGACCACTCAGGGGTGCTCAAAGAATCTATGGTGTTAGTCAGAAGGAGACAACAAGAGAGAAGAATAGAGAAAGAATGTCTCAGGGTTGGCATGAGTCCCTCTTCAATGATCTCCTTGGCTGACTACCCTTGTCTCTGCCCTGATGCCTCTTATCCTACTGATGTCAGCCTTGACTTATAATCTCTGCATAACCAATGCTTCAATTACTTTTGTCAAAGAACAGATTTCCATTGTTCAATTGATGACTCTCAAACAATACCACCCCTTATAAACATCTCAAGGATTCAAGATGGTTTATTACTGAAGTGGGGAATGAAACTGGCTGACTCCACGACAGGCTTCAAATTGACAGTTCATGAGAGTAGGCCTAAATCTGTTTCCAAGAACTGTGCAAGTCCAAACTAGTCCAGGCAAGTCAGTTAGTGAAAAAAACCCAGGCCTCAAGGAACTAGTCAACTGTGTTGCCAGAGGCAAGGCCTATGGATCATCAAGAGTTTCCAAAGTTCCTCAGCAACAGTCACCAAACTTCCCCAGTAACAATCTCCAGCCCTCCAGGCTCCAACAGTTGTTCTGGAATGTCCCTGAAGACAGAGCCAACAGATTAAGAAAAATTTCACCTACCCCTCTCTGGAATTCCCCTAATGTCCTTTAAATAGGGCTTGTGAGCTCATTTAAGTGTCTCCATCTTGGTAATGGGAGACCCACTCCTCCTCTCACCCCCACATGCTTTACTTTTTCAGAATACAAAACTCTTTGCTTTTACATGCTACTTGAGTCTGGGGTGTCATTCTTCAGAGAAACATGAGCTCTTGCAACAGTAGCGAAGAGATACTGTTCATTATAAAACAACAGAAGTGGATAAGTATCGAGAGTGTGTGAAAACCAAATGCTGATAAGGATGAAGAGAAATAAAAAATTCCATGGATAGTGGTAAAGCAAATTTTGCAAGCGCTTTGAAATTGTTTCCCACTGTTAATTCTTGCCCTTCTAACCTACAATGTGACACTATTAGTGACATACTGAACTGGTTAGAAAACATGTATGAAAAAAATCTCAGCCCACAATGTTTACAGTCACTCAATTCATCATTTCTAAGAACAAACTATATCCAAAATTACCTCCAGTTCATAAATGCATACATTATTTTTTATACATAGATCAAATGGGATACTCTTTACCAGTCATAAATACTGTATGTTCAAAGCACAAGTAGTATAGATGGATAATATATGTATCTCTAAAAGAAAGAAAAGACAGTCTACTTGTTGGCAAGATCCAGCCATTGTTCTTCAGATGTACTGTTTTCTCATTATCTCTATTTAATTGAAATGCCAAAAGTATACACACACACACACACACACACACACACACACACACACTCACACATGTATCTGTATATATATATAATTTATTAATATAATGTATATTTAGACATTTTACTAGTTGTGTAATAATAACTATACATGGGGTTTGTGGTACATTTATCTCCTCTGAAACAACCCTTGATTCCATTAGTATTAATAATTATTATTAATTTCCTCCTGTATTACTCTAATTCTAGGCAACTGCTAATAACAAATGTCTGTGTCTATTTGATTAACTTAGTAATATTATTTCATTTAAATAGATCTTAAACATTTTTTTAAATTTTAATTTTATCTAGTAGGTAGGTTCAGCTCTATGTGTATGTTATACCACCTGTATGGTTAGTGCACACAGAGGCCAGAGGAGGGCAACAAATATCCTTGAATGGAAGTTACATATGGTGGTCAGCTGTCACGTGTGTGCTGGGGCTCCAATCTCAGTCTTCTGCAAGAGAAGCTGGTGCTTAGAGCCATAGCCATTGTTCTAACTCACTGCATATTATCTAGCCATATGCTATGCCATAATATCTGGATTTATGAGATAATATAGATTTGATTTGTTTCTGTATTTTACTAATATGAACAATGTTCTAAAAATGTCCCTGTAAAGTTTGTGGTACTGTATATTTCTTTTTCTTTGAACCCATGTGGGTACACCCTATGCATCATATTCTGAAGATCTGCCAATTATTTCCTGAAGATTTTTACTAACTGTATTCATAATCAATGTATAATGATCTACTTGAATTTTAACAAAAGTTATAATTGTTTGTCTTTCAGCCATTCTTATCTCAATGTGTATAATCTGATACCTTTTTCTTATATATTGGCCATTTAGTTGCCTATCTTCTTCAGAGTAGTGTCAACTCAAATCCTTTCCCCATTTTCATTTATGTTATTTGTAATTTGTGATCAAGAAGTAAGAATTATTTTTGTATTTTTGATGCAAATCATTAAATAAACCAATAAATTATGTGGTGGTTTTGATGAGAACCGTCCTATATTTGAACACTTAGTCTTTGCTTAGTTATACAAATTGGGGAGGTCATGGGACATTTATGAGGTGGAGTCTGGCTGCAGGATGTATTATACTGGGGACAGGCTTTGGGAGTATACAGCTTCACCACTCTCTGTGTGTTGACAACTAAAGATGGGATCTCCCAGTGTCGCTATCTGCAGCCTTGGCTGCCATTGTGTCTCTTTCTGCTATGGAATATCTTCCTGAAGTTGTAAGACACAGAAAATTCACTCTCCTTTTTAAGTGGGCTTGGTTACATGCTTTATCACAGTAAGACGAAAGCTGATATTTTATATTTGGTGATATTTTCTTTCATTTAGTGGGTACTTTTAATTGATAGCAGTATTTAGAGCTCAACATTTAGTAAGTCACTTAGTTTTTACATTTTATATATTTTATAAGAAAACAAATGCCTAATAGAGTTTCAAAAAGTGAGATTTTTTTTCTCTTTCTAAAATTTTTATAAATTTAACATATATACTCAGATCTATGGTTCATGTACACATTGTAAGGCAGGAATTCATATTCACTCTTTACATGTGTTCATCTAGTAGTTCAATATTCCAATTATTAACATATTTTAAAGATATCTTTACTGAATTGTATTGAAATTCATGTAAAAATTAACTGATAATAGATGCAGAAAAATATTTCTGGACTATTCATTATACTACTCTCATCTCTCTGTATGTCTGTCCTTGAGTGAGAAACACAGTTTTGGTTACAAATAAGAAACTTTAATATTAGAAAATATTAATTTTTCAAATTGAATCTTCTCAAAAGTAGATTGCTGTGGATGGGGCGATGGCCCAGTAGTAAAGAGTATAGACAGACCTTGCAGAGCATCAGTGTTAGTTACCAGAATCCATTTTAGGAAGTTCCCAGCTACCTATGGCTTCAGCTGCAATGGTAATTTTTACCTCTGACCTTCTCCATGGGCACCTGCATTCACAGTACCAAAACAGGAACACAGAAACACAAATATATATAACTAAAAATAATATCTATAAATCTACAAATTAGAACACTAGACCTACTTGGAGATCCTTGAGTTTTTATATGAATCTTGGGCTCTGATCATCAGTGCATGAGAAATAAAGGACAAATGGTAATTGTCTATAATGAATCTGTAGTCTAATTTGGGTACTATCTCATAGACACAAATGCGTTAACTTATTCCATCACATTTTGGTTTGGATACGTATAAAAACCCATATGTATTTGTCAGAAAATTATTTATATTTTATTATGTTCCTAATTATTTTTTTGTTCACAGTACAACAAATTGAACTGCTTTCTTAAATTTGTTTTAAGACATAAATTGAGTATCAGAACCCCCATGGTGATTCAAGACTATCTATAACTATAGTTTTGAAGAATCTCGTGTCTCCTTCTGACCTCCATGTACAAACAGGCAAAACACACATAAAATAAGATGAATTAATGTACAAAATTTGTGTGTAGGTAATATCCCCAATAAACATGAGATTTTATCTTAAGAAGAAGGAGATAACACTGGACAATGACAGGAGGACCAGAGCCATTACAAGGTCCCCTTTAATTACTGGAGGTCAGGCCTCTATCCCTGCCTTGGCAAGATTAGAATCACCATGGCCCTTCTATACTTGGAGAAAGGAGGAGATGTCAGGGGCAGCCCTGCTTATACACTGAAGGTCTAAAATGAACCATAAGCCTAAAATCAGCAATAGACCTGACATACATGCCTGCGAACACAAAGTCTTGGGTCTCTGTGGAAAAACACTGAAGAAGATGGCTATAAGCTATTGCAAACAGGCAGCTTTTGTGAAAATTTACCAGCCTGAGTAGTCATAGACTTTGTAAATAGGCAGCCTTGGTGGATAGTAACCAACTTAGATAAGGACAAGTGAATCATAGGCAGAGTCATAGTGACCTATCCCCTGAACTTTTATCCAGCTGATACCCTGTTCTGAAAGATATCTGTACTCCTTCTGAACACCTATGCTCCTGTGTCATCCCCTTCCCCACATTCTGCATTTTTGTGTTTATAACCCTTGTGTTAAAAAGTAAAAATTATGACTTGATAATAATAAAATAAAAAAAGAAAACTGAAAAAGAAGGAGATAAATAGAAGTATACATTTAAAACAAGAAAAAAATAGCTGCACTTATTTTGAAAAAATAATAGAATAGAACACGAACAATAATCAAGCCAGAAATTGGGTTAAGAAAAAGTCAATCAAATTTACAAATTATGAATCACACCATCAACATTTTAAAACAAATTTAAGATACCCAGTGGATAGGCATGGCCCCTGGTTGAGGGATGAGGCCACCAACCCACCTCAAAAATATTAATCCAGAATTTCCCCTGTCAAAAGGAAATGCAGGGACAAAGAGTGGAGCAGAGAGTGAAGGAAAGGTCATCTAGAGACTACCCAACCTAGAGATCTATCTCATCAGCAGACATCAAACCCAGATACTATTGCTGATGCCAAGAGGTGCTTACTGACAGGAGCCTGGTATAGCTTTAACCTGAGAGACTCTGCCAGAGACTAACCAATAGATGTGGATGTAGGCAGCCAAATACTGGATTGAACGTGGGAACCGCAATGGAAAAGTTAGGGCAAGAAATGTAGGAGCTGAAGGGGTTTGCAATCTCATAGGAAGAACAAGAATATGAATAAACCAGACTCCCCCAAAGCTCCCAAGGACTAAACCACCAAAGAAAGCATACATATGGGGGGACCTTTGGCTCCAGCTGGATATGTAGTAAAAGATTGCCTTAGCAAGCATCACTGGGAGGGGAGTTCCTTGGTCCTGTGGAGGCTTGATGATCCATGTAGGGGAATTCTAGGGCACTGAGGCAGGAGTAGGTAGTTGGGTGGGGGAACACCCTCAGAGAAGCAGGGCAGGGGGAGGGGGAAGGAGATAGGGGACTTGTGGAGGGAAAACTTGAAAGGGGGATAACATTTTAAATGTAAATGAATAAAATAACTAATAAAAAACAGGTTGTTCTAGGTGAGAGATAAAGCATTTCTTTAAGTTCAGAAAGTTAACAGAACGACTGCTTCTGTAAATCCCTAAAACAGACAAAATATACTAAGTCTCTGCCTCTGCAAGCATGGATATACAGTAAAGGACTGCTGAAACATACTCTCTCACAAATTGAATTATCTGGAAGAAACTTCAATCACTCAAGCTCCTTGGAAGAACTCAGATCAACTGCACTACTGAAAAGAACACTATTCAACCTGCTGACTTGTCTGCAGGCTATACCGTGCACTGTAGGTTTCATTTTATGAGCTGCCATTGTGCTGAGATGATGCATCTGTCTCTGATCCATTTCTTCTTCTCTAGTAACCCTCACTGGTATACCTCTAAATAACTCCAATAAAATTCATTGGCCTACAAAGTTGGACTTTGGTATTTATACCTCTGTTTGTTTTTGCTGCCTGTCTGGTAGAAGTAGACATTTGTTCACAGTTCCTTAAGGAAAGTATTGCAAAACAGCCCATTGTGAATGTTGCTCACATCTTTTATAACTTTGGGGACTTAATTTACCTCTATTGTAGAAAATAAAGTGTCAATATCTCATCCACCATTGTTAAACTGTCTATTAAATTCTCTCAAGATGTTATTCATCAGTTTAGATGAATTTAAATCAGATATTAGTAGCTTGTTTGCATGTAACTTTTACTTGCTAACACATCCTATTTCAATATTTGATTCAAGAGTGTTTGCTATTGCCAATTGAAACATACTAAGACTTCTTGTAAGTACTTGCCAGTCTATTCACTCTGTGTCAAGTCAGACTCTTGGTTTCATCTTCCTATATAAGGTGAAGTTTCCACAGTGCATCATATACCAAGTGGGTTTGCCTATATTGTGGTCATTTGAAAATTATATTTGAGAATATTTACATCTCATTAATATTTTTTTTCTGGAAGCTATAGCTTCAGAGTCAGTTTAACTTTTACAGCCATTGCAGTCTTATTATTTTTTCTGCTGTCTATGCATAATCTATTGATCAGTCTGAAGCCAGAACATAATTCTATCCATTAGCTCATCCTCAGAGTCTTTGGTATGTTAATGAGGTTCTGATTCATATCTGAATATATCAGGGCAAACTGTGGAAACTAAACAAAACTGTTTTTTCCTAACTTTATTCTCTTCGTAGTTTCAATGGTAATTTCTAGCCTACTTGTTTTAACCTTTTATTCACCTCTTTGATAAATTTATTCTTCTGAGATTACTAATCTTTCAGGAAAAAAACAAAGCAAAACAAAACAATCAAAAAATTAAAAATGTTAACAGAATATCTATTTCACAATGCTGTTCTACCTGAGGCAAAGGAAGGCTTCTCCTTCCTTAGACATTGGCTTCAGGACATCCTGGATATTTATAAGACACCACAGAGTAGAGAACAAAAGCAAGAAAACAAAGAGATTTCTATTCACATCCTCTTGAGAATCACAAATTTTCTTTTATCTTCTTCAGGCCAGAGCTGGAGAGCTTCTCCTTGTCAGCCTCATGTTTGATGGAAAATGATGCCCATTTTCAAGTCTGGGACAGTGTTACATGCAGAATAAAAGACAGGAGGGATAAAATTTCAAAATTATAAATGCATCATTCATTCAGTAGATCTTCCAGCTCTGGTGTCATTCCTTTTCTTAGATAGTTCTTCAGATAGTTTTCTGCTATCTATCGTTCAGTCTTCTGAAATAGGTTTTATATAATCCACAGCTTAGAGAGCTGCATTCATGAAGAGGAAAGGTCGATGTGTGTTCACATCTCCCATATTAGGACTAATCTTAACCTTTGAGATGGAATAACATCACCTGCACTTATGGTAGGATGATCATAGATGCATATTTTCATTTATGTTAGAAGACTGTCATTTCATAATTAGCACTTTGAAAGAATTCAGAACAATGTTAATCACTATTAAACTGTGGTAACTTTCAACATTTTGTGATCTCTTTGGAAGCTAAGAAATGAGTATCTTTCAAAATAGAAGGTATTAGAAATGTTTTTCTTTATAATAGAAGATGTATATAGCCATGAGCAAAACTAAAGAAATCTCAGACTAGTGTGTATTTCATTGCTTTTATTTATCTTCAATATCATGTATTGTTAGACATGTAAAAGTAGATACTTTAATTTGAAAGATTAGAGACACTATCTTTATTTGTATATTTAACTAGCTCATTTAGCCCAGTTATTCTTTATGTAAATATATTCATATTCAATAATTTGATCTCAGAATGTATTGTAATTATATCTACTTAAAACTTAATTTGATAGAAAATTTGAGACATTAAACAGTAAAGGCAAGATTTTATGTATTGTAATAAAGATGAAATTAGAGTTTTATCATTAAATATACAAAAGCTGGTTGCTCTCTATAATAGGTCTCTCTCAGATGCTCAGACTTAGGACAACTAGCTTCTATATTTATTATACTTGTTTTAGGAGTGATTTCTTTTCTTTCACAAAGGAAATAATATCAAGAGATTTATCTTCATGATTATAATTAACTGTTGGACTCCAACATGTATATAGTGGAAAAATGATATGGTGAGCCTGACTCAGGGAAAATGCTGAAAGTTTGGGCTTAATCAATAACTACATTAAGGCTTTTACTGATCTTGATCCAGCAAACAAATTTCATACATAAAGTTGCTCGACAAATTCATTTGATGAGTTAAATGAGAGTATACCTCCTAATTTGTTTTTGTATTTAATTATCCATTTATTCTTTTGATTCATAGGCAGTAATTTCATACTGTTGATTCCCTCTTGACCTTGTGCTTGTAACTGAATTCTGAGATCTGGCTTGTGGCCCAGGAATATGTAGAAAACTGTTTATATTAGCAGCAAGCTGCCTTGACTGCAATGCTTTGATTTAATGTTATAACTCTACTAAAAGTAGCATAGCTTTCCAATGTATGCTCCATTCTGCTCAAATCCCTTGTCATTATAACAGATGTTTGGATTATTGTTCTGTAAACTATGTCAGAATTTCAATCTCTAGTATCTGTTTATTATTCTCCAAGGGTAATATTACAAATGTTCTCATGCACAGTTAATGCTTATAAAACAGTCTGTCTTGTTTCCCATAAAAATTCTCAGCAGAAAGTTTTGCTAATCAGAGTAAATTTACCTCATTTTGGGAAGATTGTTTTAAGTATTTAGGAACAAAGGACAGCAGATGAAAATGAACACTACTTTAGAGGATGAGTTGCATCATTTATTAACACTACAGCATTATGGATTATTGAATTAAAGAAAACTTACAAAATACAAATATAAAATTTAAAACCTATATTAAATAATTTTATTCTGATATTGAGAATAATTTAATTTACCCAATGCCTGTGAAAGCCTTATTACCTGGCAAAGCTTATGGTTTAACATAGTTATTATTGATGAAATAAAATTATGATTAGAGTAGAAGAATTAGGATGCTTACAAAGACATTAGAAATATTTTGAGAATATACCACTGTTTAAAGTTTGAACCTTGTTGCAAACCTTAAAATAAAAAAAAAAAACTGTGAGTTTACTGGCTGTCTTTAAAATATATTTATAAATCTAAACTCCTAGTTTCCTCCTGTTTGGATGAGTTATGAAAGCTTTTAAGAGGACATGAAATAAGATTTCCTTAGGTGACTTGGCCCAATTTTGAGGCTGAAAAAGAACATAATCTCCAAAATATCATTTGTTTCCACTCTACATTTTTTTGATCTTCATCTTTGCTTAAGCAAGAATACGTATTTGTATGTGCTAAGGAAAGCCTGTGTCAGACTGAAGGGATATTGTGTCTGTTTATTACAAGCAGTAAATATACTGTTACTCGAAGGAACAATTTGACTGTCTCTAGAAAACATGGTTTGTACCATGGATTGTTTGTACTCGGGTCTCTACATGGAAACAACTTGCTCCTCTCCTCTATCTCATGTCACTGTCTTTCCCATTACTTCTAACTTTACTCTTTTTCCTTTACTATAAAATAACATTAAACAAATGAATTGAGTAGAAAGGATCTGAATACATTTGAAAGAATTTATTTAAAAATACCAAAATTTTTCCAGGAAATCAAAGGCGAGAAGAATGGAGAATTTAAAAAAAAGGGTCAATAAGTTACCCAGTCTGCTCCTAGGCAGCAGTGCTGTAGCTCCGACTTGATATCCCTGAAGGAGTAGACAACAGCACAGCAAGCATACCAACGTGCATTATGTTTACATTCAGGGTTTTAAAAAACAAAGTTAGAGGAAAAAAAAAAGAAACAAGGTCAGCTTCGGAAATGATGAATGCCTTTTTGCTGAAAGCTGTACTGAACGTCCTTGAGTTTAATCAAAACTATTTGTTTTTAGTCAGCTTTGCTGTTGTCTCTTTTACTCTTGTCCACTGATAGCTTGACATTAATGACATCATAAATCATGTGGAGTGGCGTCTTGGGTTTGGTAGCATTTCAAGTGTTTGTTGAGATGTCCTGGGCTATCTGAGGGGCTGCTGTGAGGCTGGATATCATCTCAGACTGAGTCTTTAGTTTAGTCGGTAAAAACACATAATACGTTAGTGTGATAGGCCTTCATTAAAGACTCCTGGTTAGAGGAAGATTTTCGAAAAAGATCACTGAATGGGTGGATTTATGTTTATTTCTTTTTTCTTCAATGTTTTGGAACTTGATTTTAATCCCTAAATTAAAATAAATCACCTCCCACTTTTGTCAATTGAGGTGGCGATTCAAAGCTTGTAAGTCAGCCCAGTACATTTGCTGGTCAGTTTGCACATTGTACTATTGAGACTTGAACCTTTATACAATTTGAACAAATATATCACACATACTTTTGCGAAGAATTCTGTTAGGCATAAAGCATCATTTCAAGACTGGAAGTGCACTCTTTGAAAAATTCCTGTCTTTTATCAGGCTTTTGTTTGAAAATGATTTCCTGAATGACTCCGTGTTTGTAGCTTGTTATCTGGTGATGGAGTTCTTCAAACACACGTTTTATTATCATCACCCTCTACTGTTAAGGAAAGAAACATTATTTTTAACTGTTATTTATCTTATAATATTTTTGTACTAGAGACTTATCAAGAGAACAATGTATACATTATTTACTTCCATATCTGACTAGTACATTAACAAATTTAAAGAGTTTCTTTGTTTTATAAAGGAAGCTAGCACAGAAAGATACTTTTTCCTTTACAGAAAAGAGCATCTTCTTGAAGCATATATTCACTACTGTAATGAAGCATTTTTCATAGGCCAGAGGTATATCATCCAGAAAAAAGATACTTAAGCATTTGTCTAAATGCAGTTTTTCACCAATAGTCCAGATGATCAAGTTAAAATATTGCTGTGGAAATTTGGGACAATAACTAAATAGAATAACATCAAAGAATAGCATCATGTGACAAGTTCAGTATTACTACTCATTGCTTTTAAAACCATCTATAGTATGATGCTCCCTGTGCATTGCTGGGGACCTGGGTTCAAGCCTTAACACCACACAACACATGTAACACACAAAGAAACATTTGTTTTTGTGACTGGTTAGGAATGTTCGCTTTGATCTGTCCTCTCTATGATTGAAACAGGCAGGCATTGTTTTTCTTGAGATTTTAACTGTGTTAGCTTTATCATCACTGTAACCAAAATGTCTGAGAGAAGAACCTAAAGGAGAGTTGATTTGTTTTAGTTTACAGTTTACAGTTTTAGTTTAGTTTATATGGCTCTCTCTATGACTAAAATGATTCATCTAAACAATAGACAAGAAACAGAGAGAAAGAGAGAGAGAAAGAGAGAGAGAGAGAGACAGAGACAGAGACAGAGAGACAGAGACAGAGAGAGACAGAGAGAAAGAGGCAGAGAGAGAGAGAGACAGAGAAAGACAGAGAGAGACAGAGAGAGACAGAGAGACAGAGAGATAGGGGGTTCCATGATAAGCTACCTTGGTTCTTTAGCTATACTCCATTTTCTTAAAATTTCAGAACATATCAAAGCAGCAGTTTCAGCTACAGGCCAAATACACAACACACCAGCTTTCCAAACTATGACACTAACTACACAGTAGTGGAAATTTTCAGATATTTCTTTATCTATGCTTTTCCTTGTAATTTAAACACACAAGATAATTACTTTTACCACAGGCATAGAAAAAATTAGTTTTATTCTCTCCAGAAGAGCTAGTATACATTTCCAATAAGTCTCAAATGGTTTGGATCCCCTGAAATTCAGCAAACTCATTTTCATTTTTGGGCCAGAAAAAAAAAATCTTAAACTTGCAAGTGTTTCATATGCATATTTCTTTACCAACTGATCCTAAAATATTTATGTTGTACCACATATGCACATCACAGCTTTTCTTTGACTATTAATCACAGAAGTTCCAGGAAACACACATTTTCCTGGTAAAGGGGGACAGAACAGAATTTTCCTTCCTATACTGGCAGCATTGTGTGGGAAATTTGCACTGCCTTCCTCCCCCACTACAGTTGCTCTCTCCATTTTTGCAGTGAATTCTTCATAATAGACACACCCATCCTTTCCATGTTTACTAATACACAAAATTTTACTGTGCTCAAAAATGATTATTTGCAGGGTTACCAGTTTCATTTCACTCTGCAAATTTTTATTTTAATCTAAGGTCCTATTATAAGCACGGTGAAAAAACCATATTATCTCTGAGTTTATTCCAACATAAAGCAAACTACTAGTCACAGATAAATGTTGAATCATGGTAATTATAGTGAATACATGGAATGTAACATATGTCTAACTAATATATCATGTTATTATCAAATCCTCTCTGTGGTTGCTAATCTGACTTATTTTACAACGAATTGTCTCATAAATAAGCATAAGGTATATATAACATTGGATAAGTAAAATCATCTAATATGGCAAGGAATATATTAAAATCATATATCTGTATCATAAAAATACTATAGTAGCCTCTTTTCATGACTGTCAAATGCAGTTTTACAAATATGCTGTCATTACAGCACTAATTCCTGTTTTATCTTAAAAACAATAATTTCAAAAACATTCATCTTTCAAAATGTCAGTATTGTGTGTAGGGCTGGGAGAGATGCCTAACCTCATGCCAGAAGGACAGGACTGGCTCACAGGAGCTGCTCTTCGGAAGGCATGCTTCTTGTCAGTGACCTGCGTCAGCCAAGTGCAGGAGAGCTCTTCTGTTCTCAAAGTATACCAAAGTTGAATGTGGCAAAGGCTTTGCATTTAGATGTGATCCACAAAATAATTCTCCTTTATCAAATGTTTTCCATATTGTGTTCCTAAATTTTATTCCAGATGAAGTTATTTTTAGAAATGCAGTCAATGTGGCCTGTCAGTAAATGATGGCAAGCAAGCAAGTATCTGCATATAACTTTGGATATCTATAATAAGCTGGATGTCACATAGTAGTACATGTTTTGTGCTGTATACCTAAGCGGGACTGGGAGAAAATATGGGATGCCATTTCCATTGGCAAGCTATTTCTTTTTTTATGGTAGACAAAGAAAAGCTCAACAAACCACACAAGCATAAGGCTGTAAATGTGAAGGCTGTGGCTTTTTGCAGTTCAAACACTGGTACATGTGGACATCAGAGTCCTTTGTAGAAAGAGCTTTGTTTCATTTTTTTTTAAACAAAAGAAAATACACTGGGTGTGGTGGCCTATGCCTGTACTGCCGGATACTCCAGAGGCTGATGCTTGAGGATCTTTTGATCTTGGAAGAGCCAGATGGGCACTTCTCGGTACAACATGGGTCCACTAGCCCAGTCTATCTCAAGATAATGTAGTGGGACATGAACCAAAAACTATATAGTCAACCAAACTTAGAAGCCAGTTTATGTTTGCTTGTCAATAGGATAAAACATGACCTTTGAATTAATTAAAGTTAGATAATTTTAGAATGTGTCTAAGACACTCAATTTCTGAATAATGATAAGAATTCCACAACTGAACTCTCTTATACAAATTACCTTACTAGTTTTGTAACTATTTGCTATTTTTTTAACTTTTATAAATGTTGACATTTACACTCTTTCAGTGTCGTATGTAAATGTAATTACTCTGTGTTCACACACCCCAGCACGAAGCAGTGACACTTTTTTTTAAGATTCACAACACTTTGAAACAAAAGCTATAGAGTCTTTGCAGAAGAAGAAAATTTCTAGACCTTGCATTACTTTTTGACTTGAAAAAGTAAACCATGTAATTTGACCTTGTTTCTGTGAGTTATTGATGTGTGAATGTTAATCTCATACTAGGTCAGGGTTAACCCCAAAGAAAAAACTATTGAGCTTGGCTAATATCTTAGTGTCCTTTGTCAATATTATTCTTGTGGTGTAGCTTTGGTCTCTAGGTTTCAGTCCTGGTGTTTTCTATAATAAATACAATAATAGCAATATAAATATCTTCCCAGGCCCTATATGAAACACTTACATTTCTTAATAAAATTACCAATTATTTAACTCGTATAAAGGTATTCAGAGTTTTAAAAATGGCTATTAAAGGTTGGTTTTATATACTTGTCTCCTCTCATCACATAAAAAAATCAGATGTAAATTATTAAAATAAAATAGTTTTAGATATACCATCTAGTAATAATTTCTTATATTCAATATGACAGTTATAAAACAGAATTTTTATATTTAAAGTATGTTGAATATTTAAAAAAATCTTTTAAAAATATGGCATCCTTTATGTACTTGCTTGTTGTAAGAGTGCTAGTGAGTAACAGAAAATCACAAGAGGTATGTAACGTATGGATGCAAAAGCAGTATTTTATTACAAAAGCATGGAACCCTGCTGGCATATGTAATTTAATGTGCACCATGCCTCCCCTAATTCAATCAAGTCTCTACATCTCTTCTTTATATTCCAATTGGATTCCATGTGCTAAAGCCATCAAGATTTTCAGGATGAAATGAATGCTTGTATTAATCCTGCAATTTCCATTTAAAACACAGCATCGATTTGATTAATAAGGTTTGATGCTGAATAATTATATGGCAAATATGTAGGTTGTAGCAAAACCACAGATGTGGCCACCAACAAAAGCCTTGTGGGAGAAGGGGGTCAAAGGGAGGCATTGGCCATGACTGAGGTGATGAATTCTTCGGCTTTTCTTTTATGCAATTAACAAGCAGGGCTTCTATTAATTTGCCACCCCTAGAGCCTTGACTGGTCAGATGTGTCTGGGTCAAGGGTCATGGGGGCAGAGTCAGGGTCAGCATCACAGCAGCCCTGAAACAAAATGGGAAAACTAAAGAAATCCAAATGACTTGGCTGAGTATACATTCTGTAAGCACAGAGGGTGGGGAGGAGTGCATCTCTTCAATGTTAACATGGCAGTTTTAGAATAATAAAAATGTTCTCTGTACATTTAATTCCAAGTAATCAATCTAAGGTGCAATGGTTGAACATCCAATAAAAGAAAATCAATGTATTCTCTACAAGGGAAGACAAACAATGTTCACTTTTAGTAAAGGGATTATAGGTTAACATTTATTCAGTGTATTGTAATCTGATGTCAAGTGGTATAAAATCAAGGCAACAATCCATTACCAGCAGTTATAGAAGAGGTACTGATCTCATGCAAGCAGGCTGCTTACTTATAAGACCATATCTGTGCTATATCTATGAATTTTCTTTCATAGTGAATGATCTTCAAATACCTTGTATAAAGGCATATCAAAAATGACAAATATTTGTGATTTCATAATGAATGTAAATTTTCTTTCAGTTATTAATATGTTATATAAAACATGCTATTTTTGTTTCTAACACAGGAAACTTGTTTATGAAAGTGGACTTGAAGTTTCCTCTCTCTGTTCCTTTCATTGTAACACTATAAAAGTTATTCTAGTAGTTTAGTTCCTTTTATGAATTCTAAGATCAATATGGATTTCAAAGATTCTATAGTTCAGATCTATTTAGAAACTCAAGAGAGGCAATAATGCTCTATCAGAATTTATAATTTTATTTATGTATGTATTACTAAAGCATGCATTGTATGTTTTAAATATTGTGAGAAGTTGTTTTAAACAATATGTGTCAAAGGAAATTAGGTGAGTTCCCAGTTTTAGAAGTGATACTTGTTAAAAGTATAAATGTCTCAAAGATAAACAGTTTAACTCATTAGCACGCCAGCCTAGTGGCTTGTGTATACTTTGGGCAATGAGGACTTCATTGACCATTGCTATTTCTCCACTAAAATGGAGTATCTTTGAAGTGTTCAGAAAATTTAGTGATCACTTATTGTATTTAATAAAAAATGCTTTGCAAACCTGTCAAAAATCAACATTTTTGTGAAGCAACTGCACTTATTGTTAGAATCAGGGCCACTTTTAAGTGTGAGGAAAATCATTACCACATGTTTGGAAATATTGGTGATACTTTGCAGATTGCATTACTTTAGAGCCTAGTGTTACTTCAAAACATTTCAGAATTACTTGGTAGTGGAATGGAAATTGAGTTTGACACTATTTTCATTATGAACTCTTAAGCTTGGTTTTGCCATAGCTGCTTCCACGGGACCTTCAGTTTCCATTTGTTCAGAAACGGAAACAAACTGACTCTGAATTCAGGGTATAAAATTATAAAACAAACCAATGTATAAAAAATTTGCCATATTACTGAACTATACATGTGTTAGCATTTTCCATAATACTGAAATTTAGAAAATTTCTCACAGTGTTAATTACCCCATTATCCTACTTACAAAATGTTGCTTTCCCTTATATTTTTGCTGGTACTGATTCTAAAAATGAAATTAAAAGTGAATCCTATTTTATGCCATTGTAGCTAATTCTTGCTATTTTTATCACTGCCTCATCCTGCACCTCACATCACAAAAGTCAAACTTCAAGGGATCCACTATCAGCAAAGCTTATGGAATAAACTGGAAATTAAAATGCAATGGCTATCAAACACTTTTTGTCAGTAGGCCACAGGTATTTTCATGGATCACTAGTTACTTTCCCCCGAATCTGACTTTTTATGACATTTACCCATGTATATGAAACACTATGAATTGATCAAATTATAATCTTAAAGTGAATGATATTCATTTGATATGTCCTCGAAACAGCTCAATTGGATGTTTTTGTTTTATGTGTTGAATTAGTCCCAAAATATTAAATTCTTGGCATCTAAAATTAAATTAAAAGTAAATGAAACACTTATGTAAAAGTGATTATTTATATTCAAACTGTGAGTTCTAAACCTGGATACTCTCCAAGACACAATTTTACTGTATTCTTCACGAGTATTTCTTTGTTCTCTCATTTATGTGAATAAATAAGTAAAAAACACTAGCTCATTCCCACTATGCACAAATTAATCCCCCTTTCATCCTGTAGGAAAAGTATTTTAAAAATCTGAAACATCAAAAAACCCACACAAGTTTTGTTCAAAAGTAATGATTTCTTCACTTTATTTTTAAAAATTAGCTTGCTTTGGGGCAAACATTTAACATGAAATCACTTCTCAATAAGAAATGATGACGATAGGATCTCTGGGCTAACAGTAATGGCAAAATAATTTTAAACTGAAGACAAAACCACTTCATTCTGTGGGCAGTGTCTGAATATCTTCCACTAGACTTCAAATAAAAACGGAAAACATTTTTGCAAATACAAGGAAGCACTGAGTATATAGCACTGAGAGGAGTTTTTGATGTTTTTTTCATTTTTGTGCAGAAAGAGCTATAAAAGGTTGCCAATGGGGCATTGTAAAACTACAGTTAACAGTGAATTTTAGATAGCTATAACCAGTTAAAGGTGATTGAATAGCAAGGGTTGAGTTGAGCTTATTATACCTGCTGTTGGGAGACGTCAATTCATTATTGTAACAGAAATGAAAAAAGCCTGCTGTCTGAGACATGCTTGTAGTATTGATTGGGTTTCTCCAAAGTCATCTTTTAGGATGCAGAGTGCAGTCAAACATGCACAAACATCACTCAGTTCCCCTGATTCTGTCATGTGCTTCTTGTACCTCAAACTAAAGCAGCCTTAAGATATAGCAAATGCTTCTTTATTTGAAAGCAGACAGGGCTCTAAGCCTGACTCCAGGGGCTATGCAGATGTGGTGACCTTTCTTCCAGAGACCAGATTTTACACTCAAATTGTCATTAAAGCTCTTGTTTCCCTAGAGGTTGCCAGTCAACTTGTGTTCTCTCTCCATTAGGGTTAAAAGTCAGAGTGGCACCATGCCCACCACGCATACTAAATGAAATGAAGCAGAGATAAAAAGGGCACATGGTCCTCCCTCCTTTAGAAAGGACATCATTCACAGTCCAGTCAGAAACAGTGTGGCTTCATGAGAAAAAAATAATTTTAGAGTAAATACCTCAGCCCAAATCTCATAAGATCTCTAGAAACATATCTCTCCTTTTCATTTTTAAATCAGAAGATTTACTCAGCTTATATAAATTTAAGAGGGAAGACTTCATTTCTCTCATTTCTTCTGGTTATGTTTGGGGGCTTAAGACAATTAACAGTTTACTACAAAGTAAAATAGAAAGCAAGAAAAACATATGCACAGACTACAAAGCAAACATGAGCTTTACCTCCCAACCATCAAAATGACAAGACAGATCTACCTCTCACTAGAATAGGTGATGAAAATGTCTTTTCTTCCCTTGTATTTGTAGGCTGTGTGAGACCTTAAAAATGCCAGAATCTCTCAATCTATTAATGTGTTTCATTTTAAAGTTAGCTCAAATGAAATTCAGAAAGAGAAAATTTCTCTAATATTTCAAACGAATCCAGAATATGATATATTTGTGACCTATTGATTGCTGTGTTTTCCCCCATGGTTCTATGCCAAGAAGTAAACCTCACCAAAGCAAGTCTCTGTGATTAATTAAGCACTTCTTTATTTGAATGGTATTACAAAGAGCATCAGATTCTTGTTAGAAGAGGAATAGTGATAGGAACCAAAACTACCTTTAGAGATGTCTTAGGACCATCCCATTATAAGGAAACTGAGAAGCAGTTTGGAAAATCCAGAGCAAACCAGACCAGTAGATTAAATAAAAACAGTCAATCTGCACCTAAGATATTCTCCAATGTGATCTTTCATAGTCTTTAGATTTGACCTGGTGAACTTCATGTCTACATATTTGTAAAATAGTATAGCGTATCTGAGTAAAAAGACATGTGTATGCTACCTGACTGAAAATTTAGCAGACCTGTATCCCAGGTTCAACCTCACTGACAGAATCTAGATAGGCACACATTTTCTTTGACCTTTTCATTTTTAATGTGTAAATTGAGGCTAATGACATATTTTGATGGCCTCTATTTTTTCAAGTTATAATTACCTAGTTTAGAATGTTAATAGTAAATTGTTAAGATAAACAGACACATCAACACATGTTGTTGAGAGGCTCAAGTGTTATCAATTTGCCCCAGAACTTGCTAAACTTCTGGCTAATCATGAATTCTCAAATTGCTTTTGCTTAGTCCACTGTTCCAAATTTATTGAAAACTGATTTTCTTAGAGGAAGTCAATCACACTTTTATTTGGTAGTAGTCAAGTCAAGGGACTCATCCACTCACCATCTGGTCCAAGTTTTGCCCTCTAGTGGGTTCCATCCCCATGCACCTAGAATATTTCCATTCCCACAGTCTTCAACATGAGTGAAGAGTATTCTTAGGGTGTACTTTTTCTTATTGTGCATGTTTTCCTTGACTTAGTGATAGTGTCTGTAGTTCTTATGCTTTTCAAAAATTCCATAACTAATCTTTAGTACTTCCTTTTTATTCCTAGTAACAAAACATTTTAAAAGACCAAAATTTTTCTAACATTCTTAGTAATTAAGGTAAGGACTGTCCATTTGAGATACAGCCTCCATTCCTAATCCAGGCGTTATATTTTCATTACTTTTTCCTAGATTATAAATGTGAATGGAGAGAAGGTTTATGCCACAGATGCCTTTATAGACCACTCTAGACTACCCAGATGAATTAGAGTGTGGTAATTACAACCAGTTTAAAGATGCCCAAACTTCCTATGTGCCATCTCAGAAGCACATAAGTGAACGAGCAGTTAAACTTCTTTCCCACAAATTATTCTTTTAATCTTTGTTTGTTCTCCAAAGTTGAGTTTGTAAACAAATTAGATGGTTAATCAATGGTCATTACCAATTCCTTGCATCACTAATATTTGTTTATATTCTTGCTTTAACATATTCTGATATAACTCACATATCACCCTGTATTGTTAAGGGAGTCATCATTAAAAATAATATTCATTAAATAGTGAATACCCTGTGCCCAAATAGACATGATTTCCAGTATTTTACAAAAACTGTTTTTTTCAATAAGAAAGTTCAAGTTTGAAAAGATTAAAGAATATTGTTCATACTCTGAAGATAATAAATATCTGAGGTAACAAAACTTAAATTCTCTACCACATTATCATGACTCTAAGACAAATATATTACATCCTGGGATATGAATTTCCATAACTACATACTTATTTTTCACAAATTCATTTGTAGGACTTATTTTGATATTAATATTGTATTTAATGAATGCCTCTGAAATTCACTATTCATGATTTACATACATGATCATGTATGATGCTAACAGAAGAACTTGGAAACACTGGGCTATAATACACATTTAAATATTTAAAAAATATCTTCAAATGCTCAGCAGTTAAGCGGACCTGGGATTGGGTTCCAGGACCCACATGGCAGCCCACACCCTTTTGTAACTCCAGTTCAAAGAGATTTGCTGTCCTCTTCTGACTTAAATGGGAACCAGGCACAATACATGTATACAGGGAATCACTAATACACAAAAAAATATAAAATAAATGAATCTAAATATAAAAATGTCCTTAGATTAATAGTTCTTATTTAGCCTTATATTTATTATATAAGTCTGATGATAATAGCTCCACATCTTCAAAGAATAAACTATTACATTGCCTTGTGTGTATCCATAACAAGACCTAAAAATTAATGGCACATAATTCTGTCAAAAAATTAGGAGGTCAAAAGCTTGTTCTCTAATTTGTTATAATTTGAATTTTTTCTTAAAATTTTATTTCTGCTTAGGGTTATGAATCAGGCTACCAGTGTTTGAAAACTCTAGTCAAGTTCTGGGTTATTCAAATGCCTTCTTAAATAGATGTTCTTTATTATTTTACTTTCTGCTTTTATCTTAGTTCTTCATCTGGTGCTGGTAAGTGCCAACGAGCATTTCTTGAAGCTGTGGTTTAGCAAGCCTGGATTTGGAACTCTCAATATCTACTGCTGACTCCTGAAACTCTTCCTTAGCTTTCAGGCACAAACTGTATATGTAACTATTAGATCTAGCATTGTATTAGGCATGCCACTGGTATTCCACAGAAAGACGGAGGGGAGGAGAGGAAGACAGAGAGAGACAGGGAAAGAGGGAGAGGGAGGGAGGGAGGGAGGGAGGGAGGGGGGAGGGAGGGAGGGAAGGAGGAAAGGAGGGAGGGAAGAAGGGAGGAAAGAGAGTGTGTTCTCATACTGCTCAGGACAGCAGAATACCTCTGATCTGTCTCATACCTTCTTTTCACAACATTCCACTTGCTGATCAAATTAGTTAACAAAAAAAAAAAAAAAACCCTTCATCAAGTTTTCTGAAACTCAAGAAAGTTACTAGAAAGCAACTATGGGCTTCTTACAGTCACAAACCTCAGAAAATCCACTGTTATTACACATAGATAAACATATCCCAAGTTTTGTTCAGTATCAATTGTAATTGATTAAAATTAACCAGTAGTATGTTTAAATAAACATCTACAGAATTCATATTCTTTTACAGGTACTGCTCTGTTAAATATCATTTGTTAATTATATGCATTTGTATAAATATCTGAGCCAGTGAAAAGTCAACATTATGAAGCAGAGTAACTGGAATTTAAACATGCTAAGCCACTCGCCTGATATATCCTAAATACAATGCTCATTATAAAATTTATCCAAATGATCTCTAATGTGTAAAGAGTCATACATAATCTACTTCATTGTATTTATCTGATATATATATATATATGACATATGACATATATATATGATATACCTAAAAGTTGATCTTCATAACTAATGTTTAATGTAATAAAATATTTCTAGCTAATTTAACTGCCACAAAATAAGGCATGAGAATACTTATAGAAATAGAAAATACACAACACCCAATACAGTATGTATGTGTGTGTGTATATATATATATATATATATATATATATATATATATATATATATATCAAGCAATGCAGATGGATCTTTGAAGGTGGTAAATACTGGGTTCATTAAAATATGTTGAAAAGTACCACAATATTGAGACTAATTGATATCTCAATAATAAATGTTTTATGAATAAATTAAATAGAGTCTTAGGGGTTCTTATAGATAATTTTAAAATAGATTTTACTCATTATTACAAGTTAAGAGTTTTGAGATGAAATAGTAAGAATATTTAAAAGCCTGCACATGGTTTTTCAGTTGGTTATTTTCTGCATTGTAAAAAATTATTTTTTTAGCCTTCCGGTCTGGGCCCCAACATTGAGCAGATCCCTGGCAGCAGCTCTGCCCCCAATCTCACAAAACCCAGAGGAAGCGGGACTCCCAGATGCTCTAACCCAGGCAGTATCTTAGGTAAGCAGATAGCAATGCCTGCACCAAACAGTGAGTAACTGGGACCCACCAGGACCCAGGAACTCACTCCTGGCCAGGAGCACTGGTACTTTCCTGTCTGTGCCTGAGCACTGAGCATATTTAGGGCCCTAGCTCTTACCCCAGTAGTAACACCCACCTCACACAGTTCTGATACAACCAAGATAATAGGAAAGACAAGCTCTAGACAGACACAGGGCAGACTAAGGAGATCCAGATTGCAAAAGGCAAGCGCAAGAACATAAGCATCAGCAACCCAGGGTACTTGGCATCATTAGAACATAGTTCTCCCACACAAGAAAGTCATGAATTCCCCATAGTACTAGGAAATCGAGATTCAGATTTGAAGTCACTTCTAATGATGATGATAGAGGACATTAAGAAGGACATAAATAACACTCTCAAAGAATTTGAGGAGAAAACAGGTAAACAGGTAGAAGCCCTTAAAGTGGAAACACAAAAATCCCTTAAAGAATTTCAAGAGAACACAACCAGACAGGTGAAGGAATTAAACAAAACCATCCAGGACATAAAAATGGAAGAAGAAACAATAAAGAAATCACAAAGGGAAACTACCCTGGAGATAGGAAACCTAGGAAAAAAATATTTTTATTATTTTTTATATCTAACAAAATTAAACTTGAAATCAGATATTTTTCATGATTAAAATCCCTTTTCTGATATGTAAAATAATTTTTCAAGAAAAATAAAATGCTCAAATTATATTCAAAGAAAACGTATTATCAGTGTTATAATAGGTTCTTCCTTCCTTTCTTTCTTTCTTTCTTTCTTTCTTTCTTTCTTTCTTTCTTTCTTTGTAAACTTAAATTTAGCAGGCCCTGATTTACCACACCATAAGAAATAATTCAAACTAAATCAAACCACACCAAACCTTACATATTTTAAGGCATCAGACAAAAAATAAGTATTAGTTATGGTTTTCAGACATAAAACAAACAAATGAGATCAGCAATTTATGTTGCTCCATTCAGTGTCACAAGAGAGTGCTTGGACTATGTCATGAGGAGAGTAAGCCTAGGAGAAATGGAGTTGACACCTTGAATTGAGAAGATGGAGTAGAAAATCTAAGACAATGAAGTCAGCTAGTGTCCACAGTAATGATGTCATAAAGGTAAGATTGAACAAGGAGAGCCTGGAGAAAATTATGGTTGGCTTCAAGCATTCACGACAGTATAACACATGCATTGAAAGGAGCCACAGAATCTTTGGGCTAGCTGTAATGATGTGCATTATCCATTCAGGACCAGAATGGGAAAGCTTCTGTACTTACAAGATCCCTAGTAGACTAATCAGAAAGATTGTATCTCAATAGTTGGTTCCCTGAAACTATTGTTTGTGTACTGATTATTAAAACCAGATCCATAGGAATGAAACAATTTCTAAATAACTTAAGTGTATCACAAAACAAGGTAGACAAATATTGATAGAATTACAAAAATATACAACACCCAAAACAGGAGTTAATAGTATCTGTCATCTTCTCAATATAAGCATGGTATAAAGCAGTAAAATAAGATACAAAGGGAATACATGTCAACAACATACTTCAAATGAACATGCATAATAATATGTAATATGAGAGGCAATGGGTAAATCTACAGGACTGACTGTCATATCAAGGTTCAATAGTGACTCAGGTTCAAATATTAACTATTTGGATGGCTGTGCATTTCTCAAGTATAAAGGTCATGTCCACAGGAAGTACTGCCATGAAGTCTGAGTAGGACTTACAGTGAATGTATATTCATTACTATGTGATGATTAATGTAGTATATGCAGTCTTTACACATTTGCAGTATTAGTATTCATTAAATAGTAACCATTATTAATACTGTATATTGTAATTTTCATTTTGATATGTTATTTTAAATGAATGTATTTATTTGTATTCCTAATAATTTTACCTACATAATGAAAACAAAAGAATATTTTAAAATGTAAGGTACAAAGAGTATAAGTCTTTAAGGATAATCAATATTCACCTTAAAGATTCAAATTTAAGCAATTTTGACTTCTTAATTATGACATAAATAGTAAAGCTGAAGTCATAACAAAATATCAAAGCGATAAAGAAACTGGAAAACGACAGTAGTTTATAAGATGCAAGGCCATTTGTGGGATGCTTGTATAGAGTAAACATTTTTTAATATACTTATAAAATGTCTACTACAAAAAACCCAAATCAAACAATAAAACCCCACCCCACCCTTAAAACCCAAAACAACAAAAACAAACAAAAAGTTTATTTTCAGAAACAACATAGCCCCGAACATCCAGAAACAGAGTTGCAGGTTAACGAGTCTTGGTATCACATAGCAAACAATCTCTTCTTCCCTTTAGTCTCTATCCCACACTTTATAACAATGTGGATAATGTATGGCCTCAACTGTTGATAACCAGATTGTGACAGTTCACATATTAAGTTCAGATGTAAAGAAACCCAAGAAACAACTTGCAAGCCAATGAGGTTATCCTAAAGCTGGAGTATTGTTACAAAAGAGGCAGCACTTCATAGGCCAGATGACAGGAAACAAAGGATGGCCTGCCAGTATGGGGTATCTCTATCACTTAGACAAGATTCAGGGAGATCTGAGGGTGTGAAAGAAGGCTAGGAAGGTGGGCCATCTTTCTTAATAGCATTAACTGGTCTTGGCTGACAAACCTTACTCTTGGGTAAAGGATGGCAAATAAATTAAGTGTTACTTCCTTGAGGCTCTTCTACCAGGTTTGGACATGATAGAACAGGTGTCCATTATTCAACAACAAAAAAATTGTAAGAAAGAGTCTATGATACATGGCCTATGAGTTCCCTGCCAGCAATAAATTTCAATAATTCAGGAAAGGTTTTATTTGTGTAGTGGAAACTTTGCAGTTTATCTTTCTCACTTAAATATTATCTAGAAGACGTTGAAGCCTTTCACACTTACTCTAAAGCCAGTTGATCAGTGAGCTTTCTAATGCATCATTTTTCAGTTACCATGTGAACCAAATGACCAGCTTTCTAATGAAATCAGTATTACTTATTACACGCATAATCCTGAACACCTTATTTAATTCTCATAACCTCAGTTTACTAATATATGAAATGGGAATAAATAACCCTAGATTCATCGTATTATTGAGACGATTAAGCAAAATAATATACATAAAATCTGTCAGTAGTGCCTGGCAAGTAGCCTGAATCAGCTAGTAGCCTGGCACATGGTAAATGCTATATAAATGTTAGCTATTGCTGATGCTAGAAGCTGTCACAGTAAATCCTACATGCTATATATTGTTACTTTAAAAACAGTATACTGAGCTATCATCTTAGAAAAATTTATTCAAGTTTGCCAGATAAATGTCTAAATATAATTACTCATCAAATCAAACATGGATTTACCCTGTAAATTGAGGAGAAGTGGAATAAAAACAACCATTTCATATTCTATATTCTATCAGAAAATCTGTTTAAATTTTAGCAACTTGATATAAAATTAAAATAATTTAAAAGTTCCTTATCAGAATCTGATGCTGACCAAATATAGAAGCCACATGGAAATAAAAATTATTATTGATAAACTGCTAATTTATTAAGTAAGCAATTAGTATTATCTAGTGTATTCAGAAGTTTGAAGAAAACAGAAATATAAAACCAATTAACTACATTCTTAAAATTTCAATATAGTAAAGAGAAATTATTTGAAGAAACAGTTTTCTGAAATTTATTGTTCTTTCATACAGTACATCACTGCCAGAGTTTCCCTCCCTCAACTCCTTCCAGTCCCTCCTTACTCTTTTCTCTTTCCAGACCCATTCCTCCATTTCCCTTCTGAAAAGAGCATGCCTCTGAGTGATATCAACTAAATATAAGTATGTTATAATAAAGTGAACCTCATACCCTTATATCAAGGCTAAATGAGGCAAGCCAGTAGGATGAAAGGGGTGGAAAAGCAGGCAAAAGAATCATAGCCAACCACTCACACAGTTAGGACTCCTCAAAGAACACTAAGCTATACAACCTTAAGATGATTGTAATATAATATGCTTTTTTAACTCTTTCAAAAATCCATACATTCATGCAATGGACATTGACCATATTCATGCCCACTACTAACCTAACTCCTCCAAATTTATATCCTCCCTCCTGTACCACAAGCTTTATCTTTTTCTCATAAAAATACCTCACAGAGTCTAATTTGTGCTACTCATATGAGCATGGGTATAGGGCCATGCACTGGAGCATGACTGACCTACCAGAGACAACTAAAGGAGACTGGCTCCACCTCCATAGAAGCCAGTGATTTGTCAGCACTTTCTCTTCTCCTACACCATGCTGGAATGTTGACTGGCTTGGTCTTCTGTTGAAGGCTATGCCATCAACTACATTTCCTATTGAGTTCATTTTTGTCAGCCCTTTCCTGCTTTTCTTAAAGTCTTTCTGAATATCACACCATAATATTCTCTGAGCCTTGTAGGAAGGCTTTATGGAATAGATGTACCATTTGTGGCTGAGTATCCCCAATACATTCATTCTCTGCTATGGCCCGTTGTGAGTTTCTATATTAATCACTATCCACAGGAATCATCTGCGATGAGGACTGGCAGCTGTGCTTATCTTGAAATAAAGATATACATTTTTAGAGGACACTTTGATATTAGGTCCATTTAAAAATGTAATAATAGTAGGATCACTCCTAGGGCCTTTGAGATCCCCAGCCATGGGACTTTGTCAGATTTACTATACCAGGCTTGCTTTTACTCCTCTGAAGTACGGCTTTTAGTTTTTTACAGCAATAAAATATTTTAGTGCACTGGTTTACTAACTGCTGTGAATAAAACATATGTTAAAAGTAAATGTCACAGGGTGTGCATAGTCTGTTTTGTTGAATGGAATTAACACACACACACACACACACACACACACACACACACACACACACACAACACACAATTTCTACCTAGGTTTAGGTTGAGCCATTCAATAGTTTGATCTTTATATATTGTTATCTTTACTGTTGTTAGAAGATATGGTAGTTGATTTACTATTTCGTATATTTAAACAATTGCATTTTAACTTTTTGCTTTAGGAAGACATAGTAAATAGACCCATAAATGTAGATGATAATTGAATGCAGTTGGTCACTGGAATTCTGATATTTTATCAGTGTCGTCAGATACCATAGTTGTTTCTCCAATCTAAAATCTCTGCTGCTTAGGTCTTAGTCACAGCATGAGGTACTAACTGGGCATTTATAGTGTTAAGAAGAGCTTTCTTCAGTGTCATATTTTTATCATCATTATATTGATAACAGGGAAATTGCTTTAAACGTGCATTCAATTACTTAAGCCACACGAGTAGATAAAGAATTTGGCATATCCTCCACGTTCATAGGCATGTTCACCTACCAAATTTGTGGACTTGTTTCCAAATCTCATTGTTAGTGTTTTCTTCTGAATACAATTTTATGGCAAAACACTTCCCATATCAATGTTACTCTGCACAGGCATGTTTGTTTTATTTTGGGTTACCACAACATACCAAAGAAAATTTCTGGCATAAACACCAATATTTTAAGGCATAATGGAGCCTTATCTTGTGGGATTAAGATTTCATTTCTTTCTTACCAGTGAGTTGTTCAAAAGTAAACTAGCCTTATTTGCTGAATTTCATATCATAAGATATACAAGACCAATGCATTGAGATGTAAAGAACAATTTTGATATAACTTTGTGCTCTGCCATACAGTCTTTAATATAATTAATTTGGATGCAATATAAACAATGGGTCAAAATGTTGGAAACTATTTCTTCTTAAATTCTCTGATTATCAAACATTCTTAGGATTTCCTTTGATGTGGTAGTAATTTCCATTACTACCACAATTTTAGATGTCTGAATAATAAATATCCATTCTGAACATTCACTGTCTTTCACTTTCAGTTGTCTTGCAGAACTAGAGCATAGGCAAGTTCCTTTGGAAAACATCTATTTTCCAGAGTGTCAATATCCCAACTAACTTTACATATAGCAAGAGAAGTCATATCAAGCAGAAAGTCTTAAATCCTTTCTCTAGAATGTAAATCATATGTAAAAATTAATGTGTTTAGCTGGTCCTTGTCATTTAGGCTAATATTTTTACTCAGGAGGATGAAACAAGACCTGCTAAGTCTACAGACTGAGTTAAAAGCTAAACTGGACAACTGAATGTAACCCTGTCTCAGAATAAACAGGAAGATGAATTATTCTTGAGTTTGCCTGTGTTAGAGTGATAGAAATTTAACTTTTATAAGAAATGTGATGAAAGAATGTATAAAGAACACAATAAAACGAAATGTAATGTAAGGAATATATAGAGAATAGAATTAAAATACTTAATATGAAGTATAATTTAGCAAACAGAATAATCATTTAAAGCAAATATATTTTATTTTTAGTACAAGAGATAAAAGTATTTAAAAATCCTTTTCAAGAAACTAAAAAAAGATTTGAGTTTTCTAAAACATCCCTTACCAAAATTCTACAATTAATAGCAAATGATAAATTTAAGATAATATTTGTAATTTGTGAAATAAAGTACACTGAACTATGGAATTACAGATATATGCTGCTAGATTAGTCTTATCAATACCTCAGCAAGAATCAGGTAGAAATGTATTTTAAATAAGACATTATATTTTGTGTCTTTCAGCTAGAAGATCAGTTCAATGATAATTTAATATAATTTGTAAGAAATAGAAGCAGCAATGGAAAAAATAAAATCACTCATCCTCATGCTGAATGCCACAAACATTAACTATAACCATTTAAGTTAGTTTCATGATTCAATATTTTACCTAAGTATATATGTTTTATATGACAAGAAACATTTGAAATTAATACTATAATATTTCACTCAGAATCATATTCTAGCCATGTTTCTGCATGCTAAACTCTAAACAAATATTCGTTTAATTGGTTTTGTGATATTTCTCCAATAGACATATTCTATAAGATACTTAATCATTTCTTGTTTGATAAAAGTTGCTTTAGGCCTTATTATTACAAATAACTTTGTGAAGTATAATCTGAATATTGAGAGTGATTAATAGAAAAGAAATAAAGATGAAAGCATAGGCTCTTTGGAGAGTTACTGGTATATGTCCCATTGTTTTTATTGGAAATTTGCTGAGGTTTACACTCCTGTCAAGGCTGTCTCAGCCACAGTTTTTGTCTTTACTTTGAAAATGCCTGGCATCAACCACTTAAGGAGAATAATGATTTACTATGGCTCATGGTTTTGGGGCTTTGGTCCATCATGCAGAGATAGGATACAGTGCTTCAGAACAGTTCATACAATGTCATCCAAGAGGTAAAGAAAGAGAACGCTCTAGCTGGTTCTCCCCTTTTCCATTACTTCCATCCAAGTCTTTAGCCTGCAGTTGCTGAAACCACATTCAAGATGTTGTCGCTTCCCTCTGTCAGTGTTACATAAACAGCTTTCTGGGCAGGCCAGGCTTTCTTTATCTCTTAGAAACATCTCAATCATGGAAGTTGGCAATCAAGGTTAGGTGGCACAACAATGTATACTGCAAAGGTTAGGCCAAGCCCACATTCCATTTTTATATGAAACTGCTATATTTTCATATATTTCATAGTACATCTACCAAACATGTATGTAACTTCACAATTTTGTCCAGAACTAAGTTTCTTCCTTGCCTACTGAAACATAAGATGGAATTGGAGCAGCCAAAACTCAGAAAGTCAAACCCCATTCTGCAGAGTGTTCTCTCCAGCTGGCTACCATCAGTGCTCTTCCTCACATCCCTTTTTAGTAGGGTTTCATTCTCTGTCCCTCAGCCACATATAACTCCATGGCATGGTGTACCTCTGCTGAGAAGATGGAAAGCATTGTAAACTGGAGTAACCTTTGGCTCTTTGGACAGGCAAAGCGGCTCCTTAGTCTTCACGTGCCTTTGTTTCATTTCTATGCTGTCCTTCAGATTGTCCAGTAAACATTAGTGGCTTGAATCTACAATGTTCAAATCCCAAATAATTAAACAGCCTCAACCTTTTTAAACTGAGAAAGTCTTTTTCTATTCTTTTTATTGGTTATTTTATTTGTTTGCATTTCAAATGTTATTCCCCTTCCCAGTTCCCCCTCTGAAATCCTCTACCCCATCACCCTTGCCCCCTGCTATCATGAAGGAGCTCCCCCATGCACCCACTCCCTCCTCATTGCCCTAGCATTCCCTTGACTTGGGGTATTGAGGTATCGAGTCTCTACAGGACATAGGACCTCACCTCCCAGTTGATGCCAGATAAGGCCATCCTCCTCCGTTACATGAGCAACTGAAGCCATGGATCCCTCTTTTTTCTAACTCCACCATTGTGATCACCATCCACATCTGTATTGGTAAGGTTCTGACAAAGCTTCTCAAGAGACAGTTATGTCAGGTGTCTGTGGATGAGAGGGATCCCTAGGTAGGGCAGTATATGTATGGCCTTTTCTTCAGTCTCTGCTTCATTCTTTGTCTCTGCATTTCAGTCAAACAGGAACAACTCTTGGTTAAAAATTTTGAGATGGATGGGTGACCCCATCCCTCAAACATGGGCCTGGCTCAGTCACTGGGTATGTACTCTACAGATTTTATCTACCTTTTGTTGGGTATTTCAGCTAATGGCATCCCTGTTGGATCCTGGGAAACTTTTGCTTCTCTGGTATCAGAAACTTTCTAGTTGCTACCCCCAGTTCCCCATCCTCCAACAGCTATACACCTCTATTCAATTTCCTGACCATCTGTATTTCTCCACCCTTCTCCTCCCACACCTGATTATGCCCTCCTTTCTCATTCCCTCTCCTCTCTCCCTCCCACATCCCTCCCTCCCTCTACCTCCAGTAATTGTTTTCTTCCCCCTTCTAAGTAGGACAGAAGCGTCCACACTTTGATCTTCCCTTTTCTTGAGCTTCATATGGTCTGTGAGTTTTATCATGGGTATTTTGAGCTTTTTGCCTAATATCCACTTATCAGTGAGTACACACCATGTGTGTTTTGTGACTGGGTTACCTCACTCAGGATGATAGTTGAAGTTCTATCCATTTGCCTTCAAATTTCATGAAGTCATTGTTTTTCATTGCTGAGTAATACTCCATTGTGTAAATGTACCACATTTTCTGTAACCATTCCTCTGTTGAAGTGCATGTGGGTTCTTTCTAACTTCTGGCTATTATAAATAAGGCTGCTATGAACATAGTGGGGCATGTGTTTTTGTTATATGTTGGAGCATCTTTTGGGTATGTGCCTAGGAGATACAGCTGGGTCCTTAGGTAGCTCTATATCCAATTTTGTGAAGAACCACAAGATTGATTTCCAGAATGGTTGTATTAGCTTGTAATCCCATGAGCAATGGAAAAGTGTTTCTCTTTATCCACATCTGTTCCAGCACCTGTTGTCACCTGAGTTTTTGATTTTAGTCATTCTGACTAATGTGAGGTGAAATCTCAGGGTCATTTTGATTTGCATTTCCCTGATGACTAAGGATGTTGAATATTTCTTTAGGTGCCTTAAAGTCATTTGAGTTTCCACAGTTGAGATTTTGTTGTTGTTGTTTAGCTCTGTACCCCATTTTTAGTAGGGTTATTTGGTTCTCTGGAGTCTTACTTCTTGAGTTCTTTGTATATATTGGATATTAGTCCTCTATCTGATGTAGGGTTGGTAAAGGTCTTTTCCCATTATGTAGGATGTCATTATGTCCTGTTGACAGTGTCCTTGCCTTGCAGAAGCTTTTTAATTTTATGAGATCCCATTTCTATAGTTGATCTTAGATCCTGAACCATTTGTGTCTGTTTAGGAAATTTTCTTCTGTGCCCATGTGTTTGTGGCTCTTCCTCACCTTCTCTTCTATTGGTTTCAGTGTATCTGGTTTTATGTGGAGGTCCTTGATCCACTTGCACTGAGCTTTGTAAAAGGAGTTAAGAATGGATCAAGTTGCATTCTTCTACATGCTGACCTCCAGTTAAACCAGCACCATTTGTTAAAAATGCTGTCTTTTTTCCGCTGGATGGTTTTTAGCTCCTTTGTATATTTTGGATATTAGTACTTTATAAAATGTAGGATTGGTAAAGATATTTTCCCAATCTGTGGGTTACCATTTATTTCTGTTGATGGTGTTCCTTGTTATACAGAAGATTTTCAGTCTCATGAGGTCCCATTTGTCGATTTTTGCTGTTGAAGCATTAGCCAGTTTGGTTCTGTTTAGGAAGGTTTCCCCTGTTCCCAAATATTCGAGGCTTTTCCCCACTTTCTCTTCTATTAGATTCAGTGAACCTGTTTTGATGTGGAGGTTTTTGATCCACTTGGACTTGAATTTTGTACAAGGAGATAAGAATCGATCAATTTGCATTCTTCTATATGCTGACCGCCACATGAGCCAGCATTATTTGTTGAATAATCTGTCATTTCTCCACTGGATAGTTTTGGCTTCTTTGTAAAAAATCAGGTGACTACAGGTGTATGGGTTTCTTTCTGGGTTTTCTATTCTGTTACATTGATCTACCTGTCTGTCTCTGTACCAATACTGTGCTGGGGTTTTTTTGTTTTGTTTTTGGTTTTTTGTTTGTTTGTTTGTTTGTTTTTCACTATTACTCTGTAGTACAGCTTGAGGTCAGGGATGGTGATTCGCCAGAAGTTCTTTTATTGTTAAGAATAGTTTTCACTGTCCTGGGTTTTTTGTTATTCCGAATGAATTTGCAAATTGCTCTTTCTAACTCTATGAAGAATTGAGTTGGAATTTTGGTGGAGATTGCAATAAATTTGTAGATTGATTTCGGCAAGATGGCCATGTTTACTACATTAATTTTGCTGATCCGTGAGCATGTGAGATCTTTCTATCTTCTGAGATCTTCTTTGATTACTTTCTTCAGAGACTTGAAGTTCTTGTCATACAGATATTTCATTTGTTTGGTTAGAGTCACAGCAAGGTATTTTATATTATTTGTAACTATTGTGAAGAGTGCCATTTCCCTAATTTTTTTCTCAGCCCATTTATCCTTTGAGTAGAGGAAGTTTACAAGTTTGTTTGAGTTAATTTTATATCCACCCACTTTGCTGAAGTTGTTTATTAGCTGTATTATTAGTTCTTTGGTGGAATTTTTGGGGTCACTTAAGTATACTACCTCACAACCTGTGATATCTTGACTTCTTTTCAAATTTGGATCCCTTTGGCCTTTCTTTCTTTCTTTCTTTCTTTCTTTCTTTCTTTCTTTCTTTCTTTCTTTCTTTCTTTCTTTC
>JANHMN010000014.1:3867434-3951174 GCA_030674055.1 Rhabdomys pumilio | reverse complement strand
TTCTTTCTTTCTTTCTTTCTTTCTTTCTTTCTTTCTTTCTTTCTTTCCTTCCTTCCCTCCCTCCCTCCCTCCCTCCCTCCCTCTCTCTCTCTCTTTCTTTCTTTCTTTCTTTTTGTCTAATTGCTGTGCTAGAACTTCAAGTACTATATTGAATAGACATAGAAAGAGTGGGCAGCCTTGTCTGAACTCTGATTTTAGTGAGATTGCTTCAAGTTTCTCTCCATTTAGTTTGATGTTGGCTATTAGTAGTTTGCTGTATATTGCTTTTATTGTGCTTAGGTATCAGCCTTGAATTCCTGATTGTTCAGACTTTTAACACTAAGGGGTGTTGTTTTTGTCAAATACCTTTTCAGCATCTAATAAGTTGATCATGCATTTTTTCCCTTTGAGTTTGTTTATATAGTGGGTTGGATTTCCATATATTGAACCATCCCTGCATCCCTGGGATGAAGTCTACTTGATCATTTTGCACAGATTGAGACTTGTTTTGTGATCAATTATATGGTCAGTTTTTGAAAAGGTACCATAAAATTTTGGAAAGAATGTACATTCTTCTGTTTTAGAGTGAAATTTTCTATAGGTATCACTTAAATCCATTTGATTAATAACTTCCACTAGTTTCACTATGTCTTTGTTTAGTTTCTGTGTTCATGATTTTTCCATTGTTGAGAGCGGGATGTGGAAGTCTGCCACTATTATTGTGTGAGGTTCAATATGTGCTTTGAGCTTTAGTAACATTTCTTTTACAAATGTGTGTGCCTTTGCACTTGGGGTATAGTTGTTCAGAATTGAGAGTTCATCTTTGTGGATTTTTCCTTTGATAAGTATGAAGTGTCCTTCCACATCTTTTTTGATAACTTTTGGTTGAAAGTTGATTTTATTTGATATTAGAGTGGGTACCCCACCTTGATCCTTGGGACCCTTTGCTTGAAACAAATTTTTCCAGCCTTTTACTCTGAAGTAGTGTCTGTTTTTGCCACTGAGGTATATTTTTTATATGCAGCAAAATGCCGGGTCCTGTTTTTTTTTTTTTTTTATCTAGTCTGTATCTTTTTATCTATATTGTTTTATTGGGTAATTGAGTCTATTGATGTTAAGTGATATTAAGCTAAAATGATTGTTACTTCCTGTTATTTTTGTTGTTAGAGATGGAATTATATTGTGTGCCCATCCTTTTTGGTCTTGCTTTCTCTGATTGGAGCTTGTCCTTCCTGTGAGCCTGTGAGCTTGGAAATGTCAACATTCCTGGGGACAAGATTTTTCTGGGTGGAACTGGGTTATAGAGGTCTGTAGTTCAGGGTCACAAAGCACAGATAGGAACTGGAAGGGTCCTATTCCCGTCTGCACTGTGGTTCCAGAGAAAGTCTTTTTTTGAACTGTTTTCCAAGAAGTAAAGAAATACCAGGGGTATAAAGACATTATACAAGAAAACCAATCCTATGGCCTAGTATAAGCAGTAGGCTACAAGCTTCAGAGTCCTTTAGCATGTGCTCCAGATATGGACAACAAAGAGCTTCCATATATTAATATGAAATTCCTGCCTGAACTTCTTAAAACATTTTATTTATTTAAAATCCAGATTTGCACCCCATCTCAGGTATACCTAGTTATGGTTCCTCATCCCCTGCCTCCTCCACACTTGCCTGTGAGAGGGTGTTCTACCCTGCACTAGGTCTTCCCCTTTCCTGGGCCTCATGTTTCTTGAGGATTAGGCACATCTTTTCCTACTAAAGCCAGACCAGGCAGTCCACTGCTATATACATGCAGGGAGCTTCAAATCAGTTCATGAATTCTGTCTGGTTGGAGCCTAGGTCTCTGGGAGCTCCCTGAGGTCTGGGTTAGTTGAGATTGCTGGTCTCTCTATGGGGTCACCTCCTCTTCAGCCTCTTCAATTCTTCCCCTATTTCAACCATAGGGGTCTGTGGCCAATGGTCTTCAGTCCAATGTTTGGGTGTAAGTACCTTAGTATTTCTTAGTCAGCTGATGGTAGGGACTCTCAGTGGACAGCCAGGCTAGGCTCCTGTCCGTAAGCACATTGTCGCATCAGTAATAATGACAAACTTTGGTGCCCCTCCAACCCCCATGATATGGATTCCAAGTTAGACTAGTCATTGAACCACATTTCCTTCAGTCACTTCTCTATTTTTGTCCATGAATTTCTTTTAGACAGGAACAATTCTGAATGAGAAGTTTTGCCTGTAGGTTGGTAACCATATCCGTCCAACTGAAGCCCTGTCTATCTACTGGAGGTGGACTCTTCAAGTTTCCTCCTCCATTGTTGGCCATTTTGTCTTAGCTCACATCCATTGAGGTCTGAGATTCTCTTGACTCCTGGGTCTCTGGTACTTTCTAGAGCATTCTCCATTCATTCTCCTAGACCTCTGTGCTTCTCTCCTGTCTCCCCTGTCCCTGATCCTATTCCTCTTTTCCTTTTACACTCCTCTCTCCCACCCAGATCCCTCCTTCTCTCTCTGCCTCCCATAATTATTTTTTCTCTCTTCTAAGTGGAATTGAACCATCCTCACTTGGGTCTTTCTGCTTGATACAATCCTTATGCTATGTGGGTTGTATTTTTAGGTACTCTGTACATGTTGTCTAATATCCATTTATTAGTGAGTACATACTTTGCATGTCCTTTTGGGACTGAGTAACCTCACTCAGGATGATATTTTCTAGTTTTATTCATTTGCCTTTAAAGTTCATGATGTTCTTATTTTTAATAGCTGAATAATATTTCATTGTGTAAATTAACAATATTTTCTGTTTTGATTTTTCAGTTGAGGGACATCTGGTTTATTTCCAACTTCTGGCTATTACAAATAAAGCTCCACGGAACACAGTGGAGCACATATCCTTGTGCTATGGTACATTTTTTGGGTATATTCCCAAGAGTGGTGTAGCTAAGTCTTAAGGTAGAGCTATTTACAATTTTCTAAGTAACTGCCAGATTTATTTCAGAGTGGTTGTACCGGCTTGCAATCCCACCAACAATTGTGGAGTGTTCTTTTGTTTCCACATCCTCCCCAGAATGTGCTGTCACTTGCTGTTGAGAACTTAGCCATTTTGTTTGGAGTAAAGTGGAATCTCATAGTCATTTTCATTTGCATTTTCCTGATGAGTAAGGATTTTGAAGATTTCTTTAAGTGCTTCTCAACCATTAAAGATCCTTCTGTTATAAATTCTGTTTAGCTCTGTACCAAATTTTTTGGATTATTTGGGGTTGTTTCAAAGGTTAACTTCTCGAATATATATATTGGATATTAGCCCTCTATAAAATGTAATGTTAGTGAACATTTTGTTTCCCAATCTATATGTTTCTGATTTGTCCTATTGATTGTGTCTTTTTCCTTACAGAATATTTTCAGTTTCATGAGGTCCCATTTTTTAATTCTTGATCTTAGAGCATGAGCCACTGGAGTTCTGTTTAAGAAATTTCTCCTTGTGCCATCAGTTCGAGGCTGTTTCCCACTTACTCTTCTATTAGATTTAGTGAATCTGGCTTTATGTTGAGGTCCTTGATTCACTTAGACCTGAGCTTTGTGCAGGAAGATAAGTATGGACCAATTTGAATTCTTCTAGACTGACAGTTAGACCAGAGCCATTTATGGAAATGTTTTCTTTTATCCAATGTATGTTTTTGACTTTGTCAAAGATCAAGTGTTGCTGACCAAGTTATCATTGAACAGAGATTTGTTCAGTTTATATGAGTATGTGGGTTTTCTGGGTTTTTTTGTTTTTGTTTTTGTTTGTTTGTTTGTTTGTTTGTTTTGTTTTTGTTATTGAAATCTAGCCTTCATGGTGATTTGATAGAATGCATGGGATTATTTCAATCTTCTTGTATCTGTTGAGGCTTGTTTTGTGACCAATTATGTGGTCAATTTTGGAGAAGGTTCCATGAGGTTCTGAAAAGAAGGTATATTCTCTTGCTTTGGGTTGAAATGTTTGTTAAATACCTGTTAAATCAATTTGGTTCATAACTTCTGTTATTTTCACTGTGTTTCTCTTCCTATCACCTGTACTTTGGTAAGAGTCGAGTGTTGAAGTCTCCTACTATTGTGTGAGGTGTGTTGTGTGTTTTGAGCTTTAGTAAACTTTCTTTTACAAATGTGGGAGCCCTTCCATTTGTGGCATAGATTTGCAAAAGTGTGACTTCTTCTTGCTAGATTTTTCCTTTGATGGATATGAAATGTTCTTCCACATCTTTTTTGATAACTTTTGGGTTAAATTCTATTTTATTAGATATTAGACTGGGAACTCCAGCTTGTTTGGGGGACCATTTGCTAGACACACATTTTAGCCCTTTACTCTGAGGTATTTTCTGTCTTTGTCACTGAGGTCTGTTTATTGTATGTAGAAAAATGTTGGATTCTGTTTACATATTCAGTCTGTTAGCCTGTGTCTTTTTATTGGGGAGTTTGGTATATTGATGTTGAGAGATATTAAAGACAGATGCTTCTTCGTTCCTGTTATTTTTGTTCCTGGAGGTGGAATTATGTGTGTGTGTGTGTGTGTGTGTGTGTGTGTGTGTGTGTGTGATTCTCTTCTTCTGGGTTTTTGTGAGATGTTTAACTTCTCAGGGTTTCTCGAATGCAGTTATCCTCCTAGTATTAATTGGACTCTTCCTTCAAGTATCCTATGTAGGGCTAAATTAGTAGAAAAATATTCTTCAAATTTGGTTTTGTCATGGAATATCTTGGTTTCTCCATTTATGATGATTGAGAATTTTGCTGGTTATAGTAGCCTAGGCTGAAATTTGTGTTCTCTTAGGGTCTGGATGACATCTGTCCTGGATCTTCTGGCTTTTAGAGGCTTTGTTGAGAAGTCTGGTGTAATTCTTATAAGTCTGCTTTTATGTTACTTGGTCTCTTCCTCTTACAGTTTTTAATAGTCTTTCTTTGTTCTGTGCATTTAGTGTTTTGATTATTATGTGATGAGAGAGTTTTCTTTTCTGGTCCAATCTATTTCATGTTCTTTAGGCTTATTGGACACTTATTGGACACTTATTGGACACTTATTGGCAATCTCTTTCCTTAGATTAGGGAAGTTTTCTTTTATGATTCTGTTGAAGGTGGTTTTTGGCTCATTAAGTTGGGAATCTTCATCTTCTTCTGTTCCTATGTTTCTTAAGTTTGATCTTTATTTTGTCCTGAATTTTCTGGATATTTTGAAGTAGGAGCTTTTTACACTGCCTATTTGCTTTTACCAATGTATCAATATCTTCTATGGTATCTTCTACTTCTACGATCCTCTCCTTTTTTTTCTCATTCTTCATATTCTGTTGCTGATGCTCGCATCTATCACTCCTGATCTCTTTCCTAAGTTGTCCATCTCCAGGATTGCCTCATTTATGTTTTCTTTACTGCTTCTATTTCCATTTTTAAGTCTTGGATTGTTTTGTTCAACTCATTCACCTGATTAACTCTATTTTCTTGTATTTCTTTGTTTCCTCTTTTAAGAGCTTCTACCTATTTGTCCATGTTTTACTGTTTTTCTCTAAAGGAGTTATTTACATCCTTTTCAAAGACCTCCATCAGCTTCATGAGATGGAATTTTAGGTCACAATCTTGCTTTTCATGTGTGTTAGGGTATCCAGGACTAGCTGTTGTGGGAGAACTCAGTTTTATGATCCTGAATTACATTAATTCTGTCGCTTATATTCTTGAGATTGCCTCTTGCTATCTGATTGTCTCCTATGTTAACTAGCCTTTGTGTTTCAGATTGGAGCTGGCCTCCTTGGACTCAGGTAGAGCTCTAACAGAGCTCTGAGTTAAACCCAGTTTCCTTGGAGGCGGGCAGTGCTGTCTCAGGTTAGAGGGAGAGGGCTCTTGTTTCTCTGATTATATTAGGCCTTCTGTGTCCCTGTTTATGGGAGAACTCTGGTGTCTCTGGCCAGGGCAAACCTACTGAGAGACAGGCAGGCTCCAGGATGAAGGTACAAAATCTGACCCAGTTGAAAATAGAGATACAAACATAAGGACTGTGTCTCTGGTTAAGGCAGACCCCCTGTGTGTCCCTGGTTATTGTAAATCTCCTAGGAATCAAACAGGCTGTGTCTCTGGGAGACAGGAGGTATGTGGGATGTAGGAGGGTACCAGCCTGCAAGTCTGGGACTGGGTGAAAAGGCTGACCAGAAGGAAGATGGAGACTGGTAGGTCGGATAGGTCCTAAGTCAGCTGGTCTCTGTGGGTGTCCCAGCTGGGTTGAGTATTTGGGCAGGAGTCTCACCTGTGTTCCTAGTTACTGAGGACCTCCAGGGAGGCAGGCAGGCTGTAGGGTGTGGAAAGGTATCAGGCCATTGATCTGGGCTGTGTGGAGAATCAGACCAGAAGCTTCCGCATAAACTTGAATACAAGTAAAATATAATATGTCGGTTATCATAGATACAAAATATTTTTTATTTACATGCAATTGGTATCTCATTACATGATATTTGACATATATACTAAATTTCAGGTATACATTTAAAAATGTATACATTAAAAAATGTATACCTGAAATTTAGTATATATGTCAAATATCATGCAATGAGAGACACATTTAGAGAAAGGGTACCTGGGAGGCCTGGTGCAGACCCATGCCCGATCCGCTCCTTCCCGGACACTGGACTCTTCCTGAGACATCCTAGCAGGCCCACTGGTAGGTAAGAAGACCCAAACACTGCCCTAAGCCCATAACTGGGTGTGAGGAGTGCTCAGATTCCAGCAGAAACCCAAACCAGCCCCTGTGGAGTGGCGCTCCCCTTCTGCCCCTCTCCCATATCTGAGGCCTGGTGCAGACCCACACCAGGTCTGCTCCTTTGTGGACACTGGACTTCTCCCAAGACAACCTAGAGGGTCCACTGAACCCAGAGCGGCAGAGGTACCACTGAACTCAGAGTGACAGACAACACAACCCAAGACATCCTAGAGGAACCACTGCACTCAGAGCAGTGGACACCTTATACTGAGACATCCTAGAGGAGACAGTGCACCCAGAAGAGCAGACACCTAGCTGGTCTTCTACCTTGGAGACACCATATCCTGAGGCATCCTAAAGGTACCACTGCACACAGAGCAGCTGGAGAAGATGACAGAGATATCTGGACCCCAAGGAGATCAGACACAAGCAAGATAACTGGAAAGGGAAGCTTCAGTCAGAAACAGAGAATACAGGTAGAATACAGCACTAGAGTTATAAAGATGGCAAAAGGCAAGGACAAGAATGTAAGCAACAGAATCCAAAGTTACATGTTATCATCAGAACCCAGTTCCCCCATCATAGCAAGCGCTGAACCCCATCACACTGGAAAAGCAGGATTCATAATTAAAATCACTTGTCATGATGATGATAAAGGACTTTAAGAAGGACATAAATAACACTCTCAAAGAATTTAAGGAGAACACAGGCAGACAGATAGAAGCCCTTAAAGAGGAAACACAAAAATCCCTTAATGAATTGCAATAAAACACAACAAAACAAGTGAAGAAATTGAACAAAACCATCCAAGATCTAAAAATGGAAGTAGTAACAATAAAGAAATCACAAAGGGAGACTACTCTGGAGATAGAAAACCTAAAAAAAAGATAAGGAATCATAGATACAAGTATCACCAACAGAATACAAGAGATAGAAGAAAGAATCTTATGTGCAGAAGATACCATGGAAAACATTGACACAACTGTCAAAGAAAATGCAAAATACAAAAAGCTACTAACCCAAAACATACAGGAAATCCAAGACACAATGAGAAGGCCAAACCTAAGGATAATAGGTATAGATGAGGGGGAAGACTCCCAATTGAAAGGACCAGTAAATATCTTCAACAAAATTATAGAGGAAAACTTCCCTAACCTAAAGAAAGAGATGTCCATAAATATACAAGAAGCCTACAGAACTCCAAATAGTTTAGACCAGAAAAGAAATACCTCCCGCCACATAATAATCAAAACATCAAATGTACAAAACAAAGAAAAAATACTAAAAGCAGTAAGGGAAAAAGGTAAAATAACATATAAAGGGAGACCTATAAGAATTACACCAGAGTTCTCACCAGAGACTATAAAAGCCAGAAGATCCTGAACTGATATCATACAGACCCTAAGAGAACACAAATGCCAGCCTAGACTACTATACCCAGCAAAATTCTCAATCGATAGTAGTGGAGAAACCAAAATATTCAACGACAAAATCAAAATTACACAATGTCTTACCACAAATCCATCACTCCAAAGGATAATTTGGGAAAAACTCCAACACAAGGAGGGAAACTACAACCTAGAAAAAGCAAGAAAGTAGTCTCCCAACAAACCTAAAAGAAGGTAGCTATACAAACATAACTCCACTGCCAATAAGAAAAGTAACAGGAAACAACATTTATTTTTCCTTATATCTCTTAATATCAATGGACTCAGTTCTCCAATAAAAAGACAAAGACTATCAGACTGGATACATAAAGAGGACCTAACATTTTGCTGCATACAGGAAATGCACCTTTGTGAAAAAGACAGACACTACCTCAGAGTAAAAGGATGGAAAACAATCTTCCAAGCAAATGGTCCCAAGAAACAAGCTGGAGTAGCGATTCTAATATCAAATAAAATTTTCAACCAAAAATAATCAAAAAAGATAAAGAAGGACACTTCATATTCATCAAAGGAAAAATGTACCAGGAGGAACTCTCAATTCTGAACATCTATGCCCCAAAAGCAAGGGCAACAACATACATAAAAGAAACTTTACAAAAGCTTAAAGCATACATTGCACCTCACACAATAATAGTGGGAGATTTCAACACGCCACTCTCAGCTATGGACAGATCATGAAAATAGAAACTAAACAGACACACAGTGAAATTAATAGAAGTTATGAACCAATTGGACTTAACTGACATCTATAGAACATTTCATCCTAAAAACAAAAGAATATACATTTTTCTCAGCACCTCATGGTACCTTCTCCAAAATAGACCATATAATCACAAAACAGGCCTCAACAGATACAAAAACTTTGAAATAATCCCTTGTACCCTATTAGATCTCCATAGATTAAGACTCGTCTTTGACATGGACAAAAACAATGGAAAGCCCACATACACCTGGAAACTGAACAATGCTCTATTAAATGATAACTTGGTAAAGGAAGAAATAAAGAGAGAAATTAAAGACTCTTTAGAACTTAATGAAAATGAGGACACATCATATCAAAACTTGTGGGACTCCATGAAAGCAGTACTAAGAGGAAAAATCATAGTTCTAAGTGCCCACAATAAGAACCTGGAAAGAGCATACACTAACAACTTGACAGCACACCTGAAAGAGTTAGAACAAAAAGAAGCTAATATACCCAAGAGGAGTAGACGGCAGGAAAAAATCAAACTCAGGGCTGAAATCAACCAAGGTAAAACAGAAAGAACTATACAAAACATCAACAAAACCAGGAACTGGTTCTTAGAGAAAAATCAACAAGATAGACAAATCCTTAGCCAGACTAACCAAAGGGCACAGAGACAGTACTCAAATTAATAAAATCAGAACTGAAAAGGGAGACATAACAACAGAAACAGAGGAAACTAAAAACAATCAGATTCTACTACAAAGGCCTATACTCAACAAAATTGGAAAATATGAATGAAATGGACAATTTTCCAGATAGATACCATGTACCAAAGTTAAAAGAGGAGCAGATAAACTATCTAAACAGTCCCATAACCCCTAAAGAAATAGAAGCAGTCATTAAAAATCTCCCCACCAAAAAAGTCTGGGGAATGATGGTTTTAGTGCAGAATTCTATCAGAACTTCCAGTAAGACCTAATACAATTCTCTTCAAACTATTCCACAGAATAGAAACAGAAGGAACAATACCCAATTCGTTCTATGAAGCTACAATTACTTTCATAACTAAGATTCACAAATAAATACCCAACAAAGAAAGAGAACGACAGAACAATCTCTCTTATGAATATTGATGAAAAAATACTCAATAAAATTCTTGCAAACCGAATCCAAGAACACATCAAAGCAATCATCCATCGTGATCAAGTAGGCTTTATCCCAGGAATGCAGGGATGGTTCAATATTTGAAAATCCATCAATGTAATCCACTACATAAATAAACTCACAGAAAAAATCCACATGATCATCTCACTAGATGCTGAGAAAGCATTTGACAAAATCCAACCTCCCTTCATGTTAAAAGTCCTGGAAAGAGCAGGAATTCAAGGTCCATACCTAAACATAGTAAAAGCAATATACAGCAAGCCAATAGCCAACATCAAACTAAATGTAGAGAAACTGGAAGCAATCCCACTAAAATCAGGGACTAGACAAGGCTGCCCACTCTCACCCTACCTATTCAATATACTACTGGAAGTCCTAGCTAGAGCAATTAGACAACAAAAGGAGGTCAAAGAGATACAAATAGGAAAGGAAGGAGTCAAAATTTCACTATTTCCAGATGACATGATAGTATATGTAAGTGACCCTAAAATTTCCATCAGAGAACTCCTAAACCTGATAAACAACTTCAGTAAAGTTGCTGGATATAAAATCAACTCAAACAAATCAGTAGCCTTCTTCTACTCAAAAGATAAACAAGGTGAGAAAGAAATTAGAGAAATGATACCCTTCACAATAGTTACAAACAATATAAAATATCTTGAAGTGAACCTAACCAAGCAAGTGAAAGATCTGTATGACAAAATCTTCAAGTCTCTGAAGAAAGAAATAAAAGAAGACCTCAGAAGATGGAAAGATCTCCCGTGATCGTGAATTGGCAAGATTAATTTAGTAAAAATGACCATCTTGCCAAAAGCAATCTATAGATTCAATGTAATCCGCATCAAAATTCCAAATCAATTCTTCATAGAGATAGAAAGAGCAATTTGCAAATTTATTTGGAACAACAGAAAAAACAGAATAGCGAGAAATATTCTGAACAATAAAAGAACTTCTGGGGGAATCACCATTCCTGACCTTAAACTGTACGACAGGCAATAGTAATAAAAACTGCACGGTATTGGTACAGAGACAGGCAGGAAGATCAATGGAATAGAATTGAAGATCCAGAAATGAGCTCATACACCTATGATCATTTGATCTTTGACAAAGGAGCTAAAACCATCCAGTGGGAAAAAGACAGCATTTTCAGCAAATGGAAGTTCAACTGGAGGTCAACATGTAGAAGGATGCAAATAAATCCATTCTTATCTCCTTGTACAAAGCTCAAATCCAAGTGGATAAAAGACCTTCACTTAAAACTAGATACACTGAAACTAATAGAAGAGAAGGTAGGGAAGACCCTCAAATACCTAGGCACAGGGGAAAAGTTCCTGAACAAAACATCAATGGTGTATGTTCTAAGATAAAGAATTGACAAATAGAACCTCATAAAATTGCAAAGTTTCTGTAAGGCAAAGGACATTCTCAATAAGACCAAAAGGCAACCAACAGAATGGGAAAAGATCATTACCAATCCTACATCCGATAGAGGACTAATATCCAAGATATACAAAGAACTCAAGAAATTATACTCCAGAGAACCAAGTAACCCTATTAAAAATTGGGTACAGAGCTAAACAAAGAATTCTCAACTGAGGAAATTTGAAGGGCCAAGAAGCACCTTAAGAAATGCTCAAAATCCTTAGTCATCAGGGAAATGCAAATCAAAACATCCCTGAGACACCACCTCACACCAGTCAGAATGGCTAAGATGAAAAACTCAGGTGATAGTAGATGCTGGTGATGATGTTGAGAAAGGGGAACATTCCTCCATTGTTGGTGGGATTGCAAGCTGGTACAACCACTCTGGAAATCAGTCTATGGGTTTCTCAGAAAACTGAACATAATGTTACCTAAGGATCCAGCTATACCACTCCTGGGCATATACCCAGAAGTTGCTCCAACATATAACAAGGACATATGCTCCATTATGTTCATAGCGGCCTTATTTATAATAGCCAGAAGCTGGAAAGAACCAAGATGTCTCTCAACAGAGGAATGGATACAAAAAGATGTGGTACATTTACACAATGGAGTATTACTCAGCTATTAAAAATAATGAATTCGAGAAATATTTAGGTAAATGGATAGATCTAGAAATTATCATCCTGAGTGAATTAACCCAATCACAAAGAACACACATGGTATTTACTCACTGATAAGCCGATGCTAACCCATAAGCTTGGAATAGCAAAGACTCAACTCACAGACTACATGAAGCTCATGAAGAAGGATGACCAAGTGGGGATGCCTCAGTTCTACTTAGAATGAGTAATAAAAATTCTCAAGAGAGCAAATATGGAAACAAAACATGGGAACAGAAACTGAAGGGGAGGCCATCTGGAGACCATTCCACCTGGGTATCCATCCCATGTACAGTCACCTAAGCTAGACACTGATGTGGATGGCTGGAAGTGCTTGCTGTCAAGAACATGATCTAGCTGTCTCCTTAGAGGTCTGCCAGAGACTGACACATTCAGAGGACGATGCTCACAGCTGACCACTGATATGATCAAGGATTTCCCAATGGAGGAGTTAGAGAGAAGACTGAAGGAGCAGAAAGTGATTGTGACCTTATGAGGAAAGCAACAATACCAACCAACCAGAGCTCCCCAGGGTCTAAACCACCAGCCTGGGAGCACATAGGGAGGGAGGGACCCATGACTCCAGTTGTTGGGGAGGATGACCTTGTTGGGTATAGGTGGCAGAGGAGATCCTTGGTCACATGAAAAACGAACACAGAGTGTGTGGGGGGAATATGAGGGTGGGGAGGTTGTAGTGGGGGCTGGGGGTAGGTACCGGCAGAGCCTTGTAGAAGCATGAGGAGGGGGGATGGGATAGGAGGTTTCTGGGTGGTGGGAGGAAGTGGTGTAAGGGGATAAAATCTGAAATGTAAATATAATACCCAATAAAAAATTTAAAAAAATTTTTTAAAAATTATCATGATACTAAATTTTTTTTGAAAATTGTATATTTCAGAGTATATCTTGGTGTATCTACTCATCAGGCAAGCTAAGCAGACCTGCTCAAACCTCTAATGTCCTGGAATTCCATCTGGATGCAGTGAAGACACAGCATCACAGGCTTATCAATTTACTCTTCCTCCCGCCCCTCTTCTAATAGCTCAACACCTGCAATCAGCTTGAAGAAGTTAATGAAGAATCAGCACCCCTATGCCCTGGGCTTGGGGACTAAGGTGGATAATATTGGGCTACTCTTTCTAGGAAAGAGTAGTGGTTCTGTTGGAACAGGGAGGATTAGCTAGGATTTATTTCCTAGCCATAACCTAGTGGTAGAAATCTGTATAATTGTTATCAAGATGAAGTTATAATTTCTTAAATAGTACAAAATTTACTTTGATTACAAATTTAAGGTTTCCATGGGTATGAGCTTCTTATTGATATAAAAGTGAGATGAATATTGTTACTCTCCTAGGCATTGTGCCTGTATTTAGGAAGACAAGGCTTAGATCCAGTCCTTCTTTAACTTTCTTAACTAATTTGAGATGGTTAGCCTGTGAGTTAAGGGCCTATAGCAAATTCATGGCTTGGAGTTTATGGCCAGGGTGTTTTCCATATTTTATTTAGAAATAGCTGAGAGGTGTTAACAGACAACAGTCTAGATTACCTTACATGGATAGTTGGTTTTCAAAATGCCAGAAGTCCACAGAATTGACTTTACAAACATACCTGTATTCCTGTTCATTTTGATTAGAGACCTGTCTGCTCCTGACAGCTTCCTGTCTTGGATTCTAAGAACAAACTGAGCATCTTTGGAGTTATTCCAGTTGTGGTGAGACAGCCACTAGGCAAGAATTGCCTCTTTCCATCTACAGACAAATTACTGTCCATAAAAGGACACACTTGCAGAATAGTCGACTGATTATATCTTCCTAGACAGAGTAATTAGCCCTTAATACTTCTGCATCACTAAGGTCTGTCAGATGATCCTGGGCCAGAAGGCTGAAGATCAGATGCTCCAACGCTTTGTAGTATAGGGACTGTCAGGTGCTCAGCACTCTCTATAAATTGGCTAAGATTTAGAAGCTTTGCTTTGTGCTTCCCATAATTTCAGTTAACTCAGTCATTTTGGATTTCTGATGGGGTTGAAGACTTACAGTCTCATAACCAATCCCAGCTATTTACTTTGAAAGAAAAGATTTGAGTGGATAGTTTTCAGTTGACATTCATTCTAAAGGCAAAAAAAAAAAAAAAAAAAAAAAAGCCAGGTTCAGAACTAAGTGTTTTAGTTAGGAGAGATGACAGAGGTTCTGGTTAGTCAACAAAATGATGGACTGAATATTAGGACTATTTTGTACCTCAATGGTACAAATTGGTATAATTATGCTCTAATTGTGTTTTGAAAGAAAAGTTTTATTTTAACAGGAAGGGTGATATGTAGGAGGAGCTAAGGTGAAAGGAAGAGAAGGAGTAAGGAGAGAAGGAGAAGAAGGAGGGGAGAAGCTAGGTGATGAAAGAGAGAAAGAAAGAGAAGAGAGAGGGGGACATGGAGGCAGATGTTCACGTGTCTCCACCAGTCAAAGATAGTTGATATATCTATGTTGGGTATTGGGTTACACTTCTGATTGAGCATGACCAAACTTATAAAGCCTTTGCTTAACATTTTTAAAAAATTGTATAAAAGCAAAAAGGAAAAGAGGACATGGAATAGGGGTTTTCTAGGGAGAGGAATTGGGGAAAGGGGATGACATTTGAAATGTAAATAAAATATCCAATAAAAAAAAGGAAAAAAAAAAGAGAAAGGGTACCTGAACTCACAGAACAGCTAAACCTATAAGAGATTTTGGTGTATTGTTGAATAGTCAACTTCATGACACTTCATACCTAGATTGTTTAATTTTGAATATTTAGTTATACATTCTCTCATCTCTTTTTATTAGGAGCTAACTGAACATGTGTTCCACATGAATATGTTCATAAGGGTGTGAAAAACTATTTTGTAACGGCATCTTATAAATGTTGATTAAGATTTTGAAATTATCTTAAAATATTTCTTCATTATCCTTAAAAATAAGTAAAGTGTAAATTAAAATTATTTTGAGATTTCATCTTACTAGAATGGCTCTGATTCTCTAATTTGTTAAAAAAAGATAAATATTGACTTAAATGTGAGGCAAAAAAAAGCTTATTTACTGTTAGTAGGTTTGAAACTGGCTAGGTTTTATGAAATCAGTGAGGAAGTTCCTGCTAAAGAAACTAAATGTACCATAGATCAATCTGTAACCCTTCTGGGCTTATATCCTATGTGCCATTATATATTCTTTTATATATTCTATTATAGAGATCCCATATTATTCATTTTAATTACTGTTCTATTTACAAAAGCTAATATATTGAAACGCCACAGATATCCAACTCATAAAAAGTGAACATTTTCAGGAGCTGTATGCTGCTTCTCTCAACCAGATTTAAAAAAAAAAAAATCTACCAGCCGGGCAAAGTCAAGGCAGGGTCTGTTGACAGGTTTCCCCACCTGCTCAGGCATGGAACAATAAGAGGAAGTGCACTTGAGGCTCAAGGCAAAATGCTTAAGATTCTATTGACCTTGGTGGAAGGAATCAGGAGGCTTTTCAATGGGAACAAATGTCTTATGTGTAGATTTTAGCAAGTTGTTTCTGTTAGTTCATGGCTTTGTTTTCCACAGTATTGTAGTATAAGAAGGTCATGAGAAATACACTTGATGCTGGTGTGGTAATGACCTGCAGGCCTCCCATTATCTATCTCTTGCATTTTTTCCATCTTTCCTATTTTTTCTATCTTTCCTAAAGTGGGCTTTACTCCCCACTTCAGAGGACAGTTTGCCTTTGTACCTGCTGGACGAGTACATACAATAAAATTTTACACAATGTATAATATTACTCACTTGGTAAGCATAATGAAATTCAGAAATAGGCAGGTAAATAGAGGAACTTGAAATAATCCTTTTGTGTGAGATTACCCAGACTCTGAAAAATCAATACTGCACTTCCTTCTCAGCTTTGACTCCTTATATACATGTGTTTAAATTAGAGGATTTATTCATTTTTAAAAACTGGAAAGGCACCATAAAATGTTTATTTAAGACAAGAAAAAAAATTCTGGTAGTCCTCAGGGTAAAATTGTAATAATGGAACAATAAGGGTTAAACGAGGTTAAAGATGGGTGGAAGGTAAAGAAACGAGTCTATAAAAGGTTACCTGACATTAGCGGCTTTTGAAAATTTCATCTGGAAATGTATTAATGTAGAAAATTTCTAAAATGTATACATACCAAACACACACACACACACACACACACACACACACACACACACACATACAAACACACACACACACTAACGTGGACTTTAATTTTTCAAGAAAGTATAATTTACCATATAAAAACCTGAATGGCAGATACGGATTACTATCTTTGAATTGTTGTCCATGAGATTCTATATATCCTCCAAATATTACAAGTGATTGCCATTGCTCTTGTTTAATATCACTATTTAACAAAATATCCCGAATCAAAACAGGTAACAGGCCATCTGCACTCAGAACACTTCTACTTCTTATGTTCAGTGTCTGCAGACTCAGTGAATGGCACTGCTTCACCAGCCCTGCCCTTGCCTACTGTCTCTCTTTCGCACTTCTGTGAACCTACTTCCACATGGGCAGACAGAAAAGATAAGGGCTCTACCTACACTAAAATACCTCCCATGCCCTTGCTTCAGATCCCAAAGACCCACCCAGCAAACATCCCTTTCCATGTCTCTCCTGTCCTACAGCATTCTTACCCCTACCTAGGGTAGATATTCTAATGCGGGTACTCAGGTGTAGGCCATACCATGCAGAACAGATAGGAGCCTTACCTGCTATCTGAACCCTCCCACTCCCTTGGTTCTGAGCTAAAAGACTGAAGATGTTCAAACTTTTACCACAACCCTTCCCTGGTGCCAAACCCCAGCCCTTACATGGGTGTATATGAGATGATGCAGTGCAGGCCACACCAATCAGAAGAACAGAGATCCACTGTTAGACCAAAGGCCATGCTAATGTTGAACTGTAAGATCCAAACTGGGGGATGTGCTTCCACAGAAACACTCATGGACAGGGGGTCGATACAAAAGCAAGAGGTTTATTGATACCAGTGCACTGGGGTTCCCCCACATGCAGGCTAGAGGAACCCTGAGCTAAAGCTAAGAGCAGTTTTTATACCATTTTTACAGGGTTTATGAGAGCAGTTTTACAATCATCTTTTAGACAATGTTAACCCCAAAGGCTGACCTCAAGTGATCGCTCCCATGCCTGGTATCTTGGCAATATTATCTTATGACAATGAGTATTATACCATAGCTCCTGTTTACCCAGATGCATTGCTCTAAAGGCCCAGCTTTCTGATACCTTTTAACTCTCTTATCTTAGGCCCTTCTCCTGGAATGCATGTACATGTCTTTAGAATGTGCTCCTCCCAGAATGTGTCTTAGGAGAAGTTAATTTTTTAAGTTTGAGTTGAGACTCGAGATTCTTTCACTAACTATCAGAAATCTAGCTTCCAACTCTGATGTAGACACTGCTATACCAGAGGGCACACCAGCTTCCAGGAAGAAAACAATAAACAAACAAACAAACAAACAAACAAACAGATCATAAAGATCAGAAGACCAAGAGAAAAAAGAAACTGCCTTAGTTAGGGTTTTAGTGCTGTGAGCAGACACTATAACCAAGGCAAGTCTTATAAAGAACAACATTTAATTGGGTCTGGCTGACAGGTTCAGAGGTTCAATCAATTATTATTAATTCAGGAGCATGGCAGCATCCAGGCAGACATATAGGAGTAGCTGAATGTTCCACGTCTTCATCTAAAGGCTGTTAGCACAAGACTGACTTTTAGGCACCTAGGATGAGGGTCTCAAAACCTACACTCACAGTGACACACCTACTCCAACAAGGCTAAACCTCCTAATAGTGCCACTCCCTGGTCCAAGCATATACAAACAATCACAGAAATCAAGGAACAAAATGCACATCCAAGGAAACCAAACTGAGATTTCAGCTCCTCGACCTATATTCATTTCAAATCCAGAAGCCTAGAGGCTAATATAAGAAGACAATCAACAATACTGAGGGGAATTTGGCAGCAGAATAGCTCAACAAATCTCACTGCAGCAATCCAGGAATATTCCATCACAACTGAAGCACAAGAATATGAACTTCATGACATTGATAGAGGTCCATAAAGAGGAAATGAATAGCATCTTTTAAAAATCCAGAAAGACACAAACAATGGAGGAAAGGATTTATTTCATCTTATGCTTCCTTGTCACACTGCATCATTGAGGAATGTCAAGGCAGGAACTTGGTGACAGAAACTGATTCAGAATTAATAGGAAAATGTTGCTTACTGGCTTTCTCCGCATGCTTAATTAGTCTGCTTTCTTTTATCACCCAGAACCAAGTTATTCAAACTAATTAAAAAGAATAAATCCCTTAAAGAAAACAAATATAAAACAAACAAATAGATGGAAGAAATGACTAAAACTATTTAAGACCTGAAAACATTAAAAATGGAAACAATAAAGAAAAACTATGAAATACTGTAGATAGAAAACCTAGTTAAGCAAACAGGAACTACAGTTGTAAGAATCATCAACAGAGTAGAAGACATAGAAAAGAGAATCTCAGGCATGGAAGAAATTAATACACCAGTCAAATAAAATGTGAAATCTAAGTCGTTCCTCACACAGTACATCCAGGCAATCTGGGACACCATGAAAAAAACAAGCCTAAGAATAATAAGAACAGAAGAAGAAGAATCCTGGGTCAAAGGTCCAGAAAATATTTTCAACATAATCAAAGAAGAAAATTTCCATAACCTAAAGAAGACTTCTTCTGTATAAACAAAGATATTTTACCAAGCAAATGAACTTATGAAGCAAGTTTGTTTGGCCATATTTATATGTAACAAAATAGACTTCAAATCAAAACTAATCAAAAGAGATGGGAAAGGAAACTTGATGCTCATTAGAGGAAATGTCCACCAAAATGATGTCTCAGTTTAGAACATCTATACCCCAAATGAAAAGGCACTCACATTTGTAAAAGAAATATTACTAAATGTGCAATCAAATATTGAATCCCAGATAGTAATAGTGAGATAATTGATTTCCTCACTCTTTCCAATGGACAGGCCATCTAGACAGGAACTAAACAAAGAAATAATGAAGCTAACAAACATGGTGACTCAAATGGACCTAATCAATATTTACCCAAACAAAAATAACATATCTTCTCAGCACCTCACAGAAGGTTCTCCAAAACTGACCACAAAATAAGTTTCACCAGGTAAAAGAAAATTGAAATAACTCCCTGTGTCCTCTCAGATCACTGCAGACTAAAGCTGGATTTCAACAGAAACAGAAACAATGGAAAGCCTAAAAATGGAAACCAAACAACTCCTTACTGAATTACTACTGGGTCATGGCAGAAATAAGAAAGACATTAAAGACTTCATAGAATTCAATGAAAATGAATGGACAACAGACCCAAACTTATGAGACATGATAAAAGCTATGCTAAGAGGAAAGTTCATACAACTAAATGCCTTCATAAAGAAATTAGAAATGTCTCAAACTGGCAACTTAACAGCATATCTGAAAACTTTAAAGGAGTAGAAGGCAGAAAATAATCAAATTGAATGCTAACGTCAACAAAATATAAATAAGAAGAATAATACAAAGAAATAAAAAGTTGGTTCTTTGAAGAAATTAACAAAATACACAAACCCCTATCTAAACTAGCTAAAAGGCAGAGAAAGAACACCCAAATTAACAATATCAAAAATAAAGATGGGGAGATGACAACAGACACAAAAATCCAAAGAATAATTAGGTCATACATCAAAAACCTGTACTATACAAAATTGGAAAACTTAAAAGAAATGAATTTTTTTCTAGATAAATAGCACTTATCAAAGTTAAATTCATCAGATGAGCAACTTAAATAGACCTCTACTCCTAAAGAAATAAAAGTGGTCTTTAAAATCACCCAACCAAAAAGAGCCTAGGGCTGTATGGTTTTAGTGCAAACTTTAACAGATTTTAAAGAAGATATGATACCAATACCCCTCAACTATTGCACAAAATAGAAACAGGAGGAACAGTGGCAAAATTATTTTATGAGGTCACAGTAACCCTGATACCTAAACAACACAAAGATTTAACAAACAAAAAGAATTACAGACCAATTTTTCTGCTGAACATTGATGCAAAACTGTTTAAGAAAATAGCTGCACACTGTGTCCAGGAACACATAGAAAGATCATCTACCATAATCAACTAGGCTCCATCCAGAGCTGCACGGATGGGTCAACATACAAAAAAGAAAAAAAATCAGTCGATGTCATCCATTATGTAAACAAACAAACAAAAACATTATCATTTCATTACATACTTATCAGAATTTTGACAAAATCCAATAATCCTTCATGATAAAATTCTGGAGAGAGTAGGGATCCAAGAACATACTTCAATTTAAAAAAGCAATTTCCAGCAAGCCTATAGCCAACATCAAATTAAATGGAAAGTAAATCTAAGCAGTTCCTCTAAAATTAGGGAAAAGACAAGGCTAACCATTCTTTTCATATCTATTCACTACGGTACTTGAGTTTTTTGTAAAGCAGTAAGATAACTGAGGGAGATACAGGGGCTATATACATCAGAAAGGAAGAAATCAAAGTATTGGATTTCATAGACAATATGATAGTATATGTAAGTGACCTCAAAAAATCTACCAGCTGATAAAATCCTTCAACAAAGTGGCTGAATATAAGATTACCTGGAAGAAAAAAGTAGCTCACCTATGTACAAATGACAGATTGACTGAGAAAGAAATCAGGGAAACAATACCTTTTACAACAACTACAAATAATGTAAATTATCTTGGAGTAATTCTAACCAAGCAAGTGAAAGAGCTATATGGCAAGAGCTTTGATCCTTTGAAGAAAGAAATTGAAGAAGATACCAGAAAAGGGACAGACCTCCTTCCCCTACTCATGGATCTAGCTAGGATTGACATAGAAAAAATGGCAACAATGAAGGGGGAGAAAAAAAACAAGAAAAGAAAAAAAAAGAGAAGACAAAATGTCCCCACAGGCTTATCACACACCACAGACTAATTTTATGGAGGCCATTTTGTCAGTTGTAGTTCCCTCTTCTCAAGTACCTCAAGCTTTGTCAAACCAACCAGAGCAACTACTCTTTAGAATTTGGTAGTCAGATTCCAGTCCTGAATGCAGCAGACATGTAAGTTACACACAGTGATGAATACTATGCAATCAAGCTATCACAGACCTTCCCTAATGTCTAGTTCTTTCAGTGTTATGTAATAAGAATAATCAGCACTCTTAACTTGGAGAGAGAACCAATAGTCTTATACAGTTGTAAATGCTGCAAGTCACCATAATGATGGGTCTGACAAGATTTTTTTCAATGGTGTCATAGTGGCAAGAATCTGATAAGAGTAACTAATCACTTACTGACTTGATTTAAGTCTTGATTAATTGGAAAAAAACTCATGCATATTACTGTTATCTGGGACCAAAGTTTAGGTTATTTAGAGCTAGGCACTAGGAGAGAACCAAATACTCTATTTTGCTAAATGATATGGTATTAAACTGAGTTTATTGTAAATTCATTATGCCCAAAGATTAGCATGTCCCTTAACCTTTATCATAGAAGATTCTAATTATAGCAGATAGCAGCTAGTAGAGATCTACAACTGATTAATTTGCATAGAATAAAAATTCTACTCTGCTTAAATATGTTAATAATTATTTAATTAAGATCTAAATTAATATATATTTTCTGTTCTATTTTCATCCTCCTCAGGGATCATCCAGAAAGAGGAGTAATGAGGCAAAGACTTACAGCAGAATAATACTTTCCAGACATGACAGGAACATTGTGAGCATGAGCTCATAGTGGGTATGACTTGATGCAGTATAGTGCACACAATCAAGCTATTAACAATTCCAGAATGAATAAGGGAGAACATTATGAAGTCTTATTCCTAGCTGAGGTAATAGATGGCTCCTGGGGCATAAAGAGAAAAAATTTTCAAGTATGCAGCCTCTGAAAAACTACTTACTTACAGTACAGTGGATGATTCTATACCCATGCACATACAGCAAGAACTAAGGGACTCAGGTTTTAAAAAGAGTACATGAAGTTGTAGGGGGAAAGTGTTTTGGAGGAATTGGAGGCATGGAAATGAAAGAAGTTGATTTTTTTCAAAACATATTGTATACATTTGTGAAATTCTCAAACAATAACAGAAAGATTTTAAAACCAGCATTAGAAAAATAATCCTTAAATTCTGGGTATATCTAATATATATCTAACATATATGTATTTTATATATATACATACACTTATATATATATACACACACATATATATACATATATATATGTGTGTGTGTATATATACATATATATATATATATATATATATATATATATATATATATATGTATGTATGTATATTACATATATGTTAGATGTACCCAGAATATATATATACTACTTAGAATCATTTGGTCAAGAAATTGTCTTCACTGGGTTCTAATGCCTGTGATAAAACATCTAGTGCAGGGCAAGTCTAAAGGTTTGTAACTGACCTTTCTTTGGTTTTAATCACTGAAGTTCTGGACAGCTTAATAAGTTGAAGGTGCTAGGTCACAGTCTAACTTAATAAGGCCTGCCGTGGGGACATGGTCTCCTCTGATTGCTCCCATAAGTCTCAGCACATCTGGTTCACTGTCCTTGGTTGAGAAATGTTTTCCATAACTTTCCTCTTGTTCTCTATCCTGCATATAAATTGTTTTTATTAACCCAGGAATGATACACACTGTACATTTGTGTGAGCTTTTGCCATTTCAAGCTGTATTCTGCAGAAAGAGTTGATTGTTCCTCCAAAATGGAATTAAAAACTGTTTGTAACAAATGTCTTCTTTTCTATTTTTCTACTCTTATTTAATATGGGTCAAGCTAACCTTCAGCTTGACATGAGATTAAATATCTAAACATTATAATAAGACATTTGTAACAATTTATAATATGACATACTGGCAGGAAGAAAAGACTCAGATAAGAACATTAAATCACTTTTTGAATATTTTTATATAGGACAAGACATCTAGATACAAATATCTCAGGTATTTAATTGCACATGCAAATGTGTATAGTTGGATAACTGACACATTGTTTTATTCAAATGACCAACCAATCAGTGAACAACGACTCTATTTTACTTCTATTAGTTTTAAATACTTATTGAAAATCATATTTACATTATATTTATAATTTTCCAAATAGATAATAGTGATAATCAATTTGATCCAGATGAGTGAAATTATAGTTTTATAGTATAGTATCTTCTTTTTAATATTTGTCACAGAAAATGTATATCAGGGCTGTAACAATTAAGTAAAGATTAGATCTTTATTTTGTAAAAGTAAAAACAAATTGTTAAAATAATACAACTTTTTGTTGCACTTATAATTGAGGAAATTCTGCAAATACAAGTAGTTTATGATGAAACCCAACTAATCTCCATACAACTCCAAATATCTGTATGCTGGATCATCTGCCGTGCTCTGGGTGACATCATTTGGGCAAAAACAATGTCTGAGTACAGTCCAGCTTCAGCCCATACCATACACAAATCTCATATTGTACACACAATCACATTAAGTGCAAAGGACAGCTAGTCCTGTCTGGTATAAGACTGAGATCCAGAGTGGTCACATTTACGTCAGTTTAATGAGAATAGTCAGAGAGCTTCCTCATCAATGTCACAGAGATGGGAAATAAGGAAAGCAGGACTTTAGTTTGCCAGAGTTACTTAACATAACACATTATTGAACTAAAAGCTACCTACCTACTCTCCTTCTGGTCATACTGTGTGTCAATCATGTACATCTCAATGAAACAATGCTTTCGTCTTGCAGCTCAACCTCAGTAAGACTTACTGCAACATTATTCCTTGTTCTTGTTTTGGTTTGTTTTTGCTGCTAATATAAAGCTCTTAATGTTTATTATTGTGTGTATTATATTGTACACACATAACCTGCTGATTTCATTTAGTGTATCTTGTATACACATACATTTTTAGAACTGGCCCCTTGAAATTGGTTAATTATTTGGGAACTTGTCCCTCAAGAATATGAATTCTTCTTCTCAACAGTCATTGATTGCCTATAGCTCTACATGTAGGTGTGGGATCCTATGCAATTTTCTCCATTTATATTGGGATGTCGACTAGTGTTGTCATTATGTGGGTCTTGTGAAAGCAGCAACACTGCTGAGATTTCATATGTGCAACGACACCATCATGTCTAGGAGACACTAATAGCATATGCTCTGATCCTTTAGCTATTGGAATCCATCCTTTCCCTTTTCTGTGGTATTCTCTGAGCCTTAAATGTAGATTTTTTTAAATATGGAGTTCAAATTAATATTTTAAACAACTTAATCTACTCACAGGGATCTAACTACCTCATACAATTACATGCAGATATCTTCAAAATATTCTTCCTGTTTCCCACGTTTTCATTCCTGTCAAGTGGAATGCCTCATTAATATCCATAAGTAGAAAACATTAAAAGGCAATTTCTTGTTTTATTAATCATTGTATTTGTTTATATTTTAAATGTTATCCCTAGTTCTGGCCCCCCTCCATTAACTCCCACACTTTCCTCTCCCCTTTGCCTCTAAGAGGGTGCTCCCCCAACTACTACACACTCATTCTAGCATCCCCCTTCTCTGGGCCATCAAACTGCCATAGCAACAAGTCCCTGCCCTCCCACTGATGCCACATGGCACAGTAAATGAGAATTTCTTACCATTCAGTTTTGTACACTGCCGGAGAAAATTATTTTTCCATCATAATTTGCTGCATAATTGTTTAACTATCTCATCACTGGTGCATCGATTAACTATTTATGTTTTTTATAGTATTTCTATCACTGCACATCTTCAAGTTTTGTTAGGCCCTGTAGTTACATGTCTTGAATATTCTCTGAATCCACCTGTCATAATATATGACATTATGATATAAAAGTTGAAACTCCAAGAGACTTGAAGATCTTCTATTCCATTCTCTAACATTTTCAGTTAAGGAAAAAAATACTCAAGGTGGAAAAAAAAAGACCTAAAACACCTATCACTAGATTTGAAGTTCACAGTTCTTACTGCAACAGCTTGCACTTGCATGTCATAAGAACCACTGAAAATTAATCCTCTGAAAAATAAGCAGCTTTGAAAATGTCACTATGCTCCATACATGCCTCTGGCCTTTCCAGTGATTTCAACCCATGCACAGACTTATCCTCCTTTTCAAAATTCTCACAATGCTGTTCCCCCAACCTTTAACCATTTACCTCCACCTCTATTTTCAGGCAACCCTCAGTTGCTTTTCATTGAATTTCTTGAATCTGTTTTGCCTAAATTCCACATCTTGAATATTGACTCCAATGCCCACAATAATTTTCATTTAATTTTCTTCTATTTAAAAGTACTCTTCCCTGAATGTCTGAGAATAGTTAACATTCTCCATTCATGTTGATGGTGTCACATCCACATCTCAGGGTCATTTTAATTTGTGTTTCCCTGGTGACTAAGGATGTTGATCACTTCTTTAGGTGTTTCTCAGCCATTTGAAATTTGTCAGCTGAAAGTTCTTTGTTTAGCTCTGTACCCCATTTTAAACAGGGTTATTTGCTTTTCTGAGGTCTACCTTCCTGATTTCTTTGTATGTCGTGTTTTCAGTTCTGTTTACAGACATGTAGTACCTGCTGTATACATTTATGGCACGTGCTGGGTACCTGCTGTATACAGTGGTTTACGATGATGACTATGAGACTCGCGTTTCTATGTTCTCGACCTACTTTGGGTTCCTGCTTTTTTGAAAGTTTTGTTTTGTTGGTTTTTTTTTTCTAGATTGGTCCCTTTTTTCTTTGGCCAGGCAATTACCAACAGGTGCATTAATTCGGCCAGTAGGTCCATTTGTAATATCTGTCACCGTTGTTTTCATGTGCTAGGAAGAGAGCAGTAAATAGGCCTATTTTTTCTCAACATATGGCAAATTAAAGGTGACTATGTCTATACTCTTCATGACTGCCTGCTAAATAAACTCTAACTGTTCTATTAGCTAGAGCAACTCATTTAAAGAAAATGTAGTCAGTCATCATAAATAAGATATAACAAATAGCATAGTATTACTTAAATCTTTTTTTATTTAAAATTGCAAGTCTACTTAACAACTCAGAGAGGTTCTATATATTCAATATTATAAACTTTGAGAAAACTTATATAAAGTTTATTGAGCTAATATTAAAGAAGACACTGCATTTTTTAATGCTATTAAGTGTAGTATGAGACTATACTGAGAAATATGCAACTCCTTTCTTTTTGATCCTGACACAACCTGCATTCTCTATGCTCTCTCCCTGGAGTATTTCTCTGTTGCTCCTTAGGTAGTTTCATGATTGAAGCTGTACTCATAGAATGTGCATTTAGAATCCAGAAGGCAAAGTTGACAAGTTGATTAATGCATGTATGTCATGGCATTATGTCATAAAAGATTATTCCTGAAAACTGGACATTTTTCTTCAGAGTACTATCAAGTTTGATTTTTCCATTTCTACACATCCACTGAATGATCATCATTTTATAAAATTTAAAAACATTTGCATATGGGCATAAAATTTACAACTTTCAAGGGATTTGAGGTGTTGTAGTCATGAGTTAGTGACCTAGGCCAGCTACTGTACCTGTTCTTCCAAATGGACTCAGTCACAAGGAAACTAGAAAAGCTCTGAAACAGGATCTGTATTTGGGACAAGGTCAATATCAGGAGAGAGGAATAGACTGACTTGGGTTTTGTTGTGTTTTTCTTCAGCACAATGCTTGCCCCATGGAAGACCTAATGAATTCTCAGATACAACCAAGTTGGTATTTTTGGAATTGTACTGCTTTCCTGTGGATATTCTTTTCTTCATCTAAAGTTCTCTGTTGACAAGGCAAGAGCACTTAATCTTTAGAGTAGCTGTACACAACCTGTGGGGCTCGACCTTTTTAGGGGTGAACAGCCCTTTCACAGGAGTCAGATAAGACCACTAATAAACACAAATCTTTACATTATCATTTATAACAGTAAAAATACAGTTATGAAGCAGCAACATAAATAATTTTATGGTTGGAATTCACAACAACACATGGAAATGTGTCAAAGAGTGACAGAATTGGAAGATTGAGAACAACTACTTTAGAGATTAAAGAGAAAGCCATGCAGCTTTAGCTACAATTATACCCATATAAGACCTAAATCTTTCTTCTCACATTTTGAATGTTACAAATACCTCCTATGTGAAAGAAACTCTGTGATACGCAAGTATTTGTTAAACTTAGACAAATGACATTCTTTGCTGCCAGTATCTTTCACAGTGACTAATGAATCATTGCTCTTTTACTAGGGGACTATTCCACTTATTTCCAGATGGAAAATTGTTAGATAAGTTCAACTGTACAATCTACTTAATGAAAAGTCTGCTATAACCGCATATAAGAGAGAAAACCAGGTCTTTATAACATATATTACACAGAAACACGTTTTTGCAGCTATTTTTAAGTTATTAAAGTAAAAAGTCATAGTGACTACTTCCCCGTGTTCCCCCACACCCCCTATAAACATACACCAACCACTTTGGGAAATGAATTACAATGACTAAACTGAAAAAATAAATATATTGTATATTTTAAGAAGCCTCTTTCTCTAATTTTGCATTTAAAAAAAGTTCTGACTTTGGTTGATCTCAATTACATATTATTGGTCACACTCCAACTTAAAAACAGGAACCTTAACAAAAATTAGAAGTTCTAAGTATGTGGGGTGAAAGTGACATGCTTTATAAAAACAGCAATCACAGCAAATCACAGCAACATCAAACAGCATGTTGACTTGTGATTCTCTCCCCTATTGAACTCTTTGACAAGGAAATCCAATCTATGACATCAGACAAATGTCTGAGATCACTGTGGTTGAATCTCTGTGGCCATTTTATATTTGGTATTCTAAGATATTGTAAGTAATATATAAACTCTGGTAAAATTTTAAAAATATCCCATAAATATTATATACCAAGTTTTCAGAACTATGTGGAATGAAGTAATCTTAGTCTTAATCAGCTCAGAACTTTATAGCACTAGCAGCTATAGTGAGGCAGAGGAGATTGAGGGCATGTGCAACACAATTCTGTTTCTTATGGGAAGGGTGACATCTTATTTTACAAAAGGTACCATTAGTGACTTAACAGAAGAAAGAAATACATAAAATGTACTGTAGGATTAAAGAATTAAATTAAAGAAACCAGACTGAATACTAAGTTAAACATATGCCTACACACACACACACACACACACACACATACACACACACACACAGAGTTAATTATTAGGCACCATATTTATATACTTTCTTCTCTAGTAAAAGAAAAGCTCTTAATATATAGTATATGAAACTTATCGACTGAAGTTCTTTAGCAAAAACAGTCATTAAATGAAGTGGTCTTTATTCATGTTCTTTTAAAATTGTTCACGTATGTTTTGATAAACTTTAAAATCTTATCTTCAACTGTGGTTTATTTCTCCCATATAGGTTTGTTTTGATGTTTACTGATGAAAACCTCCCTTGTTACTTCTCTAATATATCAGTAAGTTTTTTTCTCTGCTAAAGTCTTTTTTTTAAGGTAGTGATCTTTTTGCCTCATGTTGGCCTCTCTTGACAAGCAGTCCCTACCTAAACAATCCAGTTGTCAGTCTCTCATTTTCTAGAAGTGTGACAAAAAGATGCAGATGTTAACTTTCTTTAAGATCCCAGTAACTGACATTGTTAGTTTTATAAAAGAGCTGAAGCTGTGAAGCTATGTGAAGTCAGATGGAATAAAGAACAGAGCCCAGGATGATAATCATGGTGACCAATACAAATGAATGGATTAATACAGGACTACAAGTATGTAGAAACAAATGATTGGTGAAATATTTTTTTTAAATTCTTGAATACATAACATTGTGATTGTTTTCCCTTTATGGTGCCTCAGTGAGAGAGGATAAAATAAAATGGCAGTTGCCTATTAGCGAAGTAGTCTTAATTAGAGTTGGGATTCCCTCCTTTGTATTAAAGGCAATAATGATGGAAAGACCTGCTACATATAGGATCATTTTCTCCTTTATCCTAAGTTAGTGATTCTATTTGGGCAATAACTGATGAAAAGACTAAGGTGCCAACCAATTTGCAGTTAAGTGGCTAATTAAGACCCAAAGCAGAGCTTCCAGGAGGTTGGATCTCTTAGCCTTAAAAGTGACACATAAAAGCAATTATAAAAGAACTTTCTTTCCTAGGACATATTCAAATTTGGATAAAAGTTGGGGCCAGTTATTATTTTATGTTAATATATTCCTCTGTGAGACAGCATCAGAGAGAAAGAGAAATCATTTAGGACACAGTAAATAAGTTTGAATAGTATTCAGATTCACTGTGCTTTATGTATACATAAAAAGTAAAATGGTAAAATCAATTCTATTCGCAGTCATAATGAGAGTACTATATGCAATCAGATTTCCCATTCTCAGTGGAAAAAGGAGTAGGTGCATGGAGCATGATGTTATCCAAGAGGAGAAAATCTCTTCATTCTTGGTGTGTTGTCACCTGTCTGTCATACTGCAGGAGTGTGACACACAGCCAAGAATGGCAAGATTTTCAGAATTGTTAGGTTTCAACTTGGGACAGTCGGGTGATATATTTAAATATAGCTTCTTTAATAGCACAGGGTGGTGGGTGGGTAGGTTCTTTCTGGATTTTTAAAGGTTTGAGGGTGATGAGGCAGAGCTTAGAGGACTGGAGAAGATAAAAATTATAACACAAATTATCCATGTACCAGGGAGTTAGGTAGCCAGTAGTGTCAAGGCTTTTAAAATCAGAGTTCCCGGATTATCTTGGAGTGTGGGGAAGCAGAGTCCATTTATACCTTGCTCCTGTGATTTATGATGTCACCGTTAAGCCCCTTGATGGCATTATATCCTTGTAATTTGCAGTTGCCTAGCATTTTTTCTATATACAACTCAATAACTCATTGTGTAGCTGTTCCACACACATATAAACACACACATTAGTGAGAATATGTGTGTGTTGAATCCGTAGGCAGTAGAAACCATGATTCTTGATGTAATAATAAGTTAGGTTAATAGAAAGCAAGAAATCATGAGCTGGATGTTTAGTGACTCTAACACTAGCTTTGTTTTGAGGCATCATACAAAGGCAGAGCACTGAGTGTTACAATAGACATATTTTGCATGGACCATTCTGGATTTTATATAGAAAAAGAGATAGAGAAAGAGAAAGAGATAGATAGATAGAGATAAAGATAGAGATAGAGATAGAGATAGAGATAGAGATAGAGATAGAGATAGAGATAGAGATAGAGAGTATTCTCTCTCTGTGCACACACACACACACACACACACACACATATATATTTATATATGTAATTTTTGTCAAAATCAATATTTCAGGAAATACTTGATATTACGTAGAGATAAAAATGCAACATATGCAATTCAGCTGAATATTATAGTAATAGGATTATAAAATTAACAGGATTGGAGATGCTTAACCTTTGGCAACAAATTTGGCTAAGCTAATAGGCATGTAGGAGCACATCCTCAGTGTGCATTGAGTCTCCGTTTCCTCCAAGAGTCACATTATACCCACTAATTATGACATCATATATTCAGGAAAGACAAGTATTTGAAATTTATGCTTTAAGAATATAACACAAGCAGACGTGAGCATTTAGGTGGAGGTACAAGGTGATGTTTCAATATCCTTTGCATAAGCTCTTAAATGAACTTTTGCAATTATTCACCAAAGGAAGTGTGAGTACTAGTAACTTTCTACGAAGCTGTTTTTATTTTCATTTGAATATTTTAGCTCCAGTGCTGGTTATACACTTCTGGATCTCAGAGAACGCTGTTCTAAAGTGCTACATTTAAGAAGTGACCAAAGAGCACATGTTGACTGTAGTAAATTGGCCCAAAAAAGAGAGGGTTGTTTTTTTTTTTTTAATCTCTATTGCATGGTTGAGAAATCTGAGTGAATTGTGGGCCAATTGGATGGCTGATATACAAGACACAATTGTGATCAACCTGCTAAAGGAGTGTCCCTCTGTCTTTGCCCCATTGCCCTAAAGAAAAAAAAAAGTAAATATGACCCTCTGAATTCATTATGTCTCTGGTGACATCCTTATCAAAGGAGAATAATTTGATATAAAAAAGTAGACATTTTAAAAAGCTGGACAGTGTATAATATCTTATAATTACATAATTCCTGGGAAGCCATTTTTAAAAATACATAAGACTATTTTTCAAAAATATGTTCAAAATATACATCAAGTATGATTCTGAGTGAAATTGTCGCTTATGGAATTGTCTGAGTCATATGACACATTATAATAATACTGTTTTTATAGGTCTTTCATCAAATAATTTTACTTCCATGAATAAAAAATACATTTATTTGACATAATTCTGTTCATCCTTGTTAGGTCCAAAACAGCCCTCCCAAAAGTGACATTGCAGAGGACAATGTCCTAAAATGATTATCTGGGCATAACATAGGCAGGACCCTGTTGGGATGGACAGTGGAATTGGTTTTGGATAAATAGAGTCCTTAGCAATCCAGCCATGCAGATGTCTGTTAACCAGGAAAGCAACTACCTCACATTATCAGCCCTCAACTGTCAACTACCTTAGTCAAGTACAGCTAATCTAGTTCCTGATTAGTCCTAACAGCCTGCATCAGTTCAAAGACACCTCCAACATACGCATGACTGTCATAAAGAATCCACTTGCTTTCCTGCAAAATTACCACTCTCTATTTCCAGAGGTCACAAATGTGGCTGTCTGTTTCACCAGTTAACGTTTTTCTACACATGAAATGGATCAGTTTGATGGTTTTCAGTGCTCCGTCTTTTACAATTCAACAATCCACACAGTGCCAGGCACATAGCAAGTACTTACTAGAGCAATAGAATAATTAAATGCTATCCTATGCTTAAAACAATTCATTGTAACATATATATATATATATGTGTGTGTGTGTGTGTGTGTGTGTGTGTGTGTGTGTGTGTGTATCTGTATATGTATATACGTGTGTGTATATATATGTATATATATATATATATATATATATATATATATATATATATCACCAGAAATTACTTCTTCCCTAGAGCTGCCAATCTTTTCATTGAAGTTTACTTATAAACATCTGAATTAAGAATCAGTCTTATGTCTTATAGATAGATCTCTTTCCATAAGGCTAGCAGGTAAGAAAGATACCTATAATGGACTCAATTTCCCAATCTTCCATTTTAACTGACATTTGATGCCACAAATTTAAAATTTAAAAAGCAAGGACCCTTTCAAATATAGTTTTCTTTTGCACTGTACAACATTGAAATCCGTGAGAAAGTGTAAATATCTTTATGTTTGCCTACATTTCTTTCTTAATGAGTGACTACTTACTACTGAGAAAGTTAAAACTTCTAATGAAGAACATGAACTGAGCAGGCTTTTTTAAATTCAAAGCCTACGAGCTGCAAATGGTGTGAAACATTTTGCTAGATGGGAGGTACCTTTGGAGGCCCATGCCAACATGTATCCATCCAAAATGACGCCATGCAACAGATCTGGTATAAGAGAGGTATACTGGGGAGGGCAGAGGAGTGAAGACCTGGAGAACAGATAGAGTCAGACGAATGGACATGTAGACAGGCAGGCAGATGGCAAACAGAGCCCTGATGCCAGAGAGAGGGGACAGAGAACAACAAAGATAGGGCTTTGTGCTGAAAACACCAAGTGCACCTGGAGGTGGTGGCAGGTAATAGCAGGAGATAATTACAAGCAATTGCTAGGTGCCTGAGAGCAGACCAGTGGAACTGTTTGTACACTAACGGTAAGAATTTATTAATTTTTTCTCCATCTTACAATTTTAAAGTGCTGCTTTATTCATTTTGAATGTCTCTCTCCTGATGCAGTATTTTGGTGATGTACACTTGCTGTGCTAAATTATACATATTTGAAAATATAGTTGTGTAATAAAATCCTAACCATGTGCTCTTTTCCATGTCATTTTACCATCTTAGACAATATGTTTTAGAATCTTTGCTTAATTCAATCATTGCTGACCTTGTCAGAAGTCAGAACATCTTTTTAAAAACAGTAGGCTGCTCTTTAGAATTATGGAAATGGATTACCTGTAAGCTGACATTATTTTAGCATTTTGGTAGTTTAAAGAAAGCTCCTATAATGAATGTAGCCTACAGAGGCGCTCGAGTGTGTGTGTGTGTGTGTGTGTGTGTGTGTGTGTGTGTGTGTGTGTGTCTGCCTGTCTGTGTTTGTGTATGTGCCTGTGTGTGTGCACACGTGCACACATACATACACATGTGTGTACATGTGCACCTGGCCACACATAATTCTAAAATGAAGAGACATCTATTCTGGTAATAGCTATGCATTTAGGCCCATCTATAGTTTGATTGTACATCAGTTATGATGTGTCTCTTTCTAACAGGAAGGATAGCAATCTTGATGAATAGCTAAATGGTAAGATCATTCTTAAAGGTGTGAGTGATTAATAATAGCCATGCATGGATTTTTTTCTAAGAGTGTAAATAAAATATATCATTCACATGAAAGGCAGGAGTTTGGCAGAATGATTCATAGTGCATTTGAAAGCATATAAAGTCAAAGCTAGGGTCTCTCCTAAGCATATCAAGAAGGAAGCTAGCTAAACCATTGAAAATATTCTTTAGGCAGATTTTAGTATAGAAGCCAAATAGTGAGGATTATTTTTAAAAACCTGATAGCTAAACAAAATTAAAAATTACACTTGTAATAGCTAAAAAACTAAGACAAAGATGTGGATAAAACATAAGGTGGCACTTTCAGAATTTCCACTTGAGTATATATTTCCATTAAACTGACATTAATATACACCTCTGAGAGAAATCCTAGGTAAAGAAAATGCTTAAGCTACACTATTAATATATATCTTCATGTATGATGGTAAGAATTCATAAAAGATGATAATGTTATTCCACTAAATTATTAATTAACATGATAAAGACTGTTCTTTAAAGGTAGAAGAATTATAGCTAGTGATACTATTTAAATAAAATAACATAATATCTATATGGTTGATCTTTATTTACTGTCCAACAATGGCCTTGGAATTCATAATATTTTCACAATAGTAAAAAATAAACAACAACAACAACAAAACAAACAAACAAACAAGCTTCCTAATGATATCATGCTACAGGTCATCTTCTCCTGCAGCTTCCTGCAGCCATGGACCAGCCAGGTTCTCCTGAAAGGGGAGCTAGAAATGAAGAAAGGAATGGAGGGCGAGAAAAGATGAAGCCAAGACAAATTTCTCTGATCAAGGCTCAAAGTTTAATGTTCAGCTCTCAATTTAAAGGGAAAGCCCCACAAAACCTCTTCTTGTTTCAGCTGGAGATGAGGAGGGAACCCATCCTTGGTCACTGCTGGAGAGGAGTGGGGGAATATATCCTTGGTCACTGTTGGAGATGGATGGAGGAACCCATTCTTTATCACAGCCTTGATATCTCAAGGCAAGCTCAGCAAGCAGTTATTCTTCTACGTTCCTATGTGTAGCAGGCTATACATGCAGCCTTGGTGGCTAACTCCACCTAGGTCCTATTATTTGGTCTATTGTGTTAAACAAGGTTTTTCAGGCCTGCTCAAGGCTGAGGAGAGGGCACATTCTCCTGTGCCTAGGGCCCAAACATGCAGACAAGTACACATAACTGAAGTAAATGGTCCCAACTTACTCTTCCACAATTCATAAGTGAATAAAAAATCATGACTGTGTTAAAACAGACAAATTTCATATAAACTACATAAATCATAAACAACATAAAATAAGCATTTACCTGGAGTGCAAGACCAATCTTGTAAAGTTAAAGAAAAATTTGTCTCAAACAAAGTTTAAAACAAACAAACAAACAACAACAAAAACTTACTCAGTAATAATGCTGGCATAGGATATAGGATACTCAGAGCCTATTAACACACACACATACACACACACACACACACACACACACACACACACACAGTCACTCACATTTATGAATATTCTGAATCTACTATGTACTTAAACTAATAGAAAAGATTCATCGTTTGTATTAATTAATTTAAAATGCATTTCTAACTTCTAATGTTCTCTTTATAAACAAGCCAAACACAAGTTTTTTCATGAAAAGATATGTAACAAATACATTAATGTCATCTGCGAGCTGCCATGAATGATTGCTTCTAGATAGAGAAGGCAAAACAATAACACTAAAAGGATCTTTTTTTTTTTTTTTTGTATCACTTTACGATATCAAGGATTAAGGAGACAAACTAACTCTGAAAGAAAACTGAAGAATATAGTGTGTTACGTAAACTTGACTACAGCAAAGCCAGTCAAAGAAATAAACTTTCTGGGGAGCATTTGCTGCCATGTGGGACATGACATCTGGGAAACATTTCTAAGCAGGCTGACCATATACACAAATTTAATTTAACTTAACTTTCTGGATAAATAACTGAGAATATCAAATGTCACTCAGAAATTGGTGGTCAGATTTTGGCCACTAAATAAAATATCTACAAATATCTGTCCTCTGGCATAACATTTTAGGTTAGATCTGTGGTGGATTTAATGGAGACATTTATATTTCCATTCATCCAGTATTAGGTAGAAAATAGTAATCTGAAAGAAAAACTTCATTCATGTGAAATTTCTCATATATAAATAACTGCATTATAGATAATTAAAGAGAAAATGTTCTAACTGGTCATCAGTCAGACAATTAAGCAAATTCTTTGAGCCCTTTTTAAGTGTATTTTTACTCTAAATTTTATAAGGTAAGAATATCAGAATATTTTTTTCCATTATTCCATGAATTTGCTCTCAGGCTTTGGAAGTGAAGCCTCACTCTCTTTGCTCTGGGTGGCCTAGTAAGCCACAATCCTTCTGATTACAGACCTTGTTGCCTGTTGGAATACTTCCTAAGATTTCCCTTGTCTTGTCAAAATGACATCTAGGTATCATATTTGTAACATGGTGGGAACCAAATGCTGGCAGTTATGGAACACGAGCTGCCCTTTCCTTGGTTTCCATGAAGCAATGCTCTTTGTTAACCTGAAATGATGTCACTTGTGTTTCTAATTTCACTGTTCATCTTGCTTGACCACTGCTAGTCCTTTCCCTCTGTGTAAGTGCGCATCTCTTTGTGCTCATGACGATGTCAGACTTCTTCAAGCAAAGACTCTCTGTGCTGAGGTCCCTGATGACAGACGAATCAACAGTTGTCCAATTTAGAAAAAATAAAATAAAAGCTGTTCTGTTGTTTTATTTTAACTTCCTATTTCCTTTCACCACCACAGATTAGAGATCCTTTAAAAGCAAGCAAATAAATACACAAACAAAACCCACTTCCGTGTGTAAGTAAATCAATGAGCTATTCACAGAGTACTCAGTAAACAGACAATCTGGCAAACTAGTAAAGCCAGAGATGAGTGAGTCTCTTCCTAAGATAGTGTGCCAGGTTCTAATCATCAATACAGAATTATGTGTCAAAGTGAAAAAATTGTGTTAGAACTAGAGTTTGTTTCACTGTTAACGAGGTGCACACACTTTAATTTTAATTGCTGTTTTTAAATGTGTCTATTTGATTCATATGACCTAAAACGTTGACAATGACACCAAACAAGTGTTTCAATGAAAAGAGTGTTTACAGAGCAATTCAACCAAGGTATTCTCAGGGGGAACTATGTGCAATTTTAATGCCATAGTCATCTGCAAGTTTGTGGTAGCTCCAAGTCCATTCCCATGACATATGTATCAACATCACAGAACACAGGAGGATTTTCTCCACACTTTCAATTTTTTATGGTGACTAATTGAAATCATGGAAACAAAAAGAGAAAACCTACTTCAATGAGATCAAATAATATCACAGAAATGACAATCCATTGTATTGATAACAAACTCCTATTAAATGTCATCCTTTTTACTTCCAAATGGTGAGCTTCCTCTTCTGTTCCCACTCTCCAAATACTTCCCCAAAAGTTCCAAAGAAACTGAAAGATATTAGAATTCTCAAAAATATGTTTATTGGTAAGTAAATGTAAATAGATATATGGCCTACACTTTAATGTTACAGAAAACGTCTCCAAAAGTCCCATATGTTTGTCTAGAAAAAATCAGCAATCCTGACAGTGAACTACAAAATTTTCTAGAGGTAAATGGCAGAGTGCCAGTATCTTAAGGGACAGCATTTTCCATTTTAAAGAACAGACAGAATAAAGCTTTAAAAAATGTTCTTGCTGATATGGGAGTCAGTAAATTCTCCAATGAAATGCAAAGAATATATTTTCTCTTTAAGATGGATGCTGGGAAGAAACCGACAAATGTCAAGAGTTGCTATGCCAGGGTGCATAAAGAATCAATTGGTTTCTTTCTGAAGTTAAGAAAATTCAGTGAAATCACTATTAGAAAGCTGGCCACACACAGAGAAAGTGATTCACTGTCAGTACTATGTACAACAGATACAGCAATACTCTTTAGATTGTGCTGAGTATACATATGTATTGTAAAAAGAGTAGATTGTTACTAGTAAGAAATAAAAACAGCTCATTTTTAATAGGCACCTATAAATGAGGACAAGTTGGCAATGGTAGACCCACGCTTAATTGAATGATAAACAATTGAAAAGGACACTTCAAACTTGATTTTGTTCCTTCTCATTTGATTTTTGTTATTTCTAGATCACTTACCCTGATTCTAAAAATGGAAAAAAATCTCTGTCAAAAAATAATTTGAACTTAATTGATATTCCCCAAGGCAAACCAGCCAGGAATATAATAATTTGTTGGAAGCAAACACAATTTAAGAGTCAAGTGTGATCAGAGAATTTTTTTCTTTGTTGTTTTAAAGAGCCTGGGATTGACATTCTTTGGCAAATGACAAAAAATGGAATGTATAAAGTGGTCATTTTAAATGTGAAAGAATGAATGGGACAGCTGGATGCCTAAACCCATTATTTCCATTATGCTGGGAAATGCATTAAGCTAAACCACTTATTTTATTTATGGCTTGATTTTTAGGCATTTAATTTTCCATTAAGACATATAAAACTTAGTCAGTTGAAATGATAAATATATTATATGCTTTCCTCTAAAAATGATGTAATAGAAGAACATAAAACAGATACTTACAGCCAACCATTGTACTGAGGTCAGGGACCCCTATGGAAGAGTTAGAGGAAGGACTGAAAGAATTAAAGAGAGTGGCAACTCCATAGGAAGAACAACAGTGTCAACTAACCCAGATACCTGCGAGCTCCCACAGACTAAGTCACCAACCAAACAGCATACATGGGCTGGTCCATGACCCCAGGAACATATGCAGCAGAGGACTGCCTTGTCTGGTCTCAGTGGGTGAGGATGGAATTAATCCTGTAGAGACTTGATGCCCCAAGGAAGGGAATGAGGTGGAGGCCAGTAGGAGGTAGGTAGGTGGCTGAGGAAGCACCTTCTCAGATGCAAAGTGGAGGGAGGATAGAGTGAAGAACTCTGGGAGAGGAGAAACAGGATGGGGTCAAAACATTTGGAGTGTAAACAGAATAAATTTAAAAAGAGAAATTTTAAAAATTAGTTAATATAATAAATTTATATGAAGTTTAGTGTTACTACTGTTTTAAATCTCTTGCTCCTATGTTACCAATGTTGATTAACTGTGAGGCTTGGATGAAAACACGTAAACCTGAATTCTGTTGGCAACATGGATTGCATGTTATCTTTGCAGTATAATTTCAACTGGGTCTAGTAATTTTGGTGAAAAGACTGTAAGATTGTAAAACATAGAACTTTAATATAACACTAGCAGTAATCCAAAGCATTAATTAAAATAACAGTAACCATTACTGAATACACAAGTACTTTTTATAATACTTGTAAAGTAACCTAAAGATGAGCAAAATTAACATGCCAACTTGTAAATTCTAGAAAGATTTTGAATAAGTTCAAATGCTAGCACAGAGTTCAGCATCCATAGGCAATCAGGGAATATCTGAATGTCTGAATGATGTCTTCTTTATGGGTTTGGATGTATGTTCGTGGGATGGATTTATGTCCCTTTCCTAAAAACAATTTTGACTTGCCCAAAAAGCATGAGTATAGGTACCATCTTTCTAGACATGTAACCTCAAGTGCTGTATCAATACATAGCATGCCTGAAACAATAGCATTGATCCTTGATGTTTCATAATCCAGAATACTTGCCAGATTGCCCTTCATATTTCCCACTAACTTTTTTGAGGCAGTACTGGGACATATATAGTCTATCCTGAATCAAAAGCATGATGATAATTTGTTGCATCACATCTATTTTCTCTTTAAAAACTTGTTTAATCATGCATTCTTCAAAAAATGGCTTAAATATTTCAGTTTGGCTAAGCTTATTCTTTTCAATATATAAATTTCTTTGGATTATAGATACATAATAAATAATGTAGATGTGTCCTTAAGACCTATATAGAGGTTTCTGGGGCTCTATTACCTCTTTCATTTATTTACCTGGATGCTTAGTTCATATTTCCTATAAGTGGAATGGTAAAACATTGCAATCTGTTTCCTGTCAGAGGCCATTTCAAAATTACTAGAGTGTATGTATATCTGTTAAAAGATGCCATTCTGAGGCAGGTGTAAAATTCCACAGCATCAAGCACTGGGAGTACAATGACTATGATTACAAAGTATCTAACACTCAAGAATCTAAAAATTCCCTAATAATGTTCTTATTTAGCTTTTATATATTTATCCAGAGCCAATTTGTATGAGGGTGTGTGGGAAGGTGTTAATTTTTACAGGTACATATGTGCATACGTATATGTATGTGAATTAAGTGGTTGACCTCTGATGCCTTCACCAATTGCTGTAACCTTCTCTCTCTCTCTCTCTCTCTCTCTCTCTCTCTCTCTCTCTCTCTCTCTCTCTCTCTCTCTTTCTTTTTTGAGACAGGATCTCTCACTAAATCTGTAATTTAACAATCCATGTAGACTCACTGTTTAAGCCCCAGAGTTCCTCCTGTGTCCTTCTTCTACAAGTGTATCCTTCTATAGCTTGTATTTATATGGGTGGTGAGAACTCTAACTTGGTTTCTCATGATCGAATGGCAAATAGTATACTAACTGAGTTATCTCCATGGATTCCAAGACTACTTTTGAAGGGTCTATACAAATATTTTTGTAGCTTTCCTTTCCATGTGCATACTATTATTGAATGTACTTTAATGTACTAACAGACTCATGAGCTCATATAACATAATGGAACAGACTGAGAACAACGTGTAGAAAACAAGTAATTTGTTTTCTTTCTGATCAGTGAATTAAATATTCTTATAGGAATCCAGTCTTCTCGTTATCTGTTACTTAGTATGTATGTCCCTAAACACTTTATTTTATATACCATGTGGAAAAGATAATAAAAACATTATTTCTTATAGCCACATTTTCTAAAAATGTATTTTTATGGAACAATAAAGCTCTTGCCAGTTTCCTGACATTATTTATTTGTTTACAGGTAGTTCATGAAGTTGTACCTTCTAATATATTTTATGATTCAGTAAAAGATTATAAACATAAGAGATTTTGGAGATAATTCGTGGAACACTGCTATGCAAACATGTGAGGACTGGAGCTGGGATGACCAGGACCCATTTAAATAACTGCTGAGCACAGTGGGCTGCACGAGTGCAGACTCTTGGGATGCCAGGGGCAAGCTGTTCTCTGGACTAGCAAAATCCTGAGCCCTGGGTGAAAATGGAAGACTCTATAATGATGTAAATATAGGAGAGGGGTCTGCAAAAACACCTGATATTCACCTCAGGCCTGGACATACATACACATATGCACACACATATCAGTGTACCCACACTCATGAAAACATACATGTAAACGTGTATGCATTGCACACATTATATTACAAAAATTATATTTTATTTATGACAATCATAAATGCAAATTTAATACAGAACATATAAAAAAGATAAGTTATTAGTTTTTACAAAAGTAATTTAATTGTATATTTTACAGATTAAATAGAGTAATTTTTTTTTTTTTTGGTTTTTCAAGACAGGGTTTTTCTGTGTAGTCCTGGCTGTTCTAGAACTCACTCCGTCGACCAGGCTGGCCTCGAACTCAGAAATCTGCCTGCCCCTGCCTCCCAAGTGCTGGAATTAAAGGTGTGCACCACCACTGCCTAGCGAGTAATATTTTTTATGTATATATTTTGAAATATTTAGAACAAATCAATATATTTTCATGCTGTAATGCCTTTCAAGGATGAGCAAATTTCTTTCTGTCTTCCAGAAAAAGGATGGAGTTAAGACATAAAGAAACTGTGGAGTTTTCTGGAGAATATCTACTGCATGGTGGACAAGACCAAAGAACAACTCTAGAATTGTGTAACACGTTTTTATAGAGAGAACTTTGCTCAAATTGTTCTTATTATAGAGCAATGGCTCTGGAATACCTTAGAGCCCATAAGCCTGTTATCCTTCCATGCCAAAATCTGCTTAGGATATAATGGAGAGTCTGTCAAAGCAGTAGAAAAATTGCTCTAAGGAAGAACTGTGCAGTCACATAGGAGAAAGAATTTCTTCTGTAGACAACAAAAGACATGAGATGAGAATCGACCATTTGGTGTTTATATTATTATTATTATTATTATTATTATTATTATTAATTATTATTATTATTATTTATAACCCATTCCATTTTTTACATTTGAGAAATAATATCCCACTTCCCTGTTAGTCCCTGCACCAAGCCCCCATCTCACATCTGCCCCTCCTTCCTTTTGCCTGTATGAGAGTGCTCCCCCAGCCACCTACACTCTCCTACCCCACAGCTCCAACATTACACTACTCTGGAGCATCAAACCTTTCCAGGATCAAGGGCCTCCCTTCCCATTGCTGTCAGAGAAGCCATCCTCTGCTACATTTGTGTCTAGAGTCATGGATCCCTCTAAGTACATTTCTTGGTTGGTGGCCTAGATTTTGAGAGACCTATATTGTTCTTCTAATGGGGTTGCAATCCCCCTCCTCTCCTCCAGTCCTTCTGCCAACTCGCCCACCGGGTTCCCTGAGTTCAGCCTGATGGTTGGCTCCAAGCATCCACCTCTGCATTGCTCAGTTGCTGGCCGACCTCCCCAGGAACTGCCATACTTGGTTCCTGTGTGCAAGCGCCTCTTGACCACAGCAACAGTGTTGGGTTTGGCGTCTGCAGACATGATGTATCCCCAGGTGGAGGGGCCATTTCCAGTCTGCCCTTCCTGCAATCTCTGTTCCATTTTTTTTGTCCTTGTTCTTCCTTTGGACAGAAACATTTTTGGGTTAGAAATCTTTGAGATGGGTAGGCAGCCGCATCCCTCAACAAGGGGCCTTGCCTATCTACTGAAGGTCGTCTCCACACTCCCATCTCTGCACATTACTGCTAAAGTCAGTCACATTGGGTAATGGGAGCCTCAGGTTTCTCTGATTGTCTGGGACCCTCCAGTTGTTATCCCAAGTTTCTCATCCCCCCTGCTACTTGTTTTTATTCCTTTTCCTGGCCCTCTGTACCTCTCTCATGTCTCCTCCATTTTCTGATACTGTCACCCTTATTTCCTCCTCCTTTCTCTCTCCTTTGTCCCCATCTTCTTCCACCTCACACAATCATCCTGATCCTCCCTCAATGCAGGACTGAAGCATCCATCCCCTGGTCTTCCTTCCTTTGACACTCTCTCTGGTCTGTAGGTTGTATCATAGACATTGTAAGCTTTTGGGCTAGTATCCACTTACTAATGAGTACATACCTAGTGTGTACTTTTGTGCATGAGTTACTTCACCCAGGATGATATTTTCTAGTTCCATCCATTTGCCTAAGAATTTCATGAAGTCATCATTTTTAATCGCTGTGTAGTATTCCATTGTGTATATGTACCACATTTTCTGTATCGGGACATCTGGGTTCTTTCCAGATTCTGGCTATTATAAATAAGGCTGCTATGAACAAAGTGGATTATATAGTGATCCTTGTTATATGATGGAACACTTTTTTTGGTATATGCCCAGGAGAAGTATAGGGTCTTCAGGTAAAACTATTTCCAATTTTCTCAGGGACTGCCAGACTGATTTCCAAGGTGGTTTTCCTAGCTTACAGTTCCACCAACAATGGAGGGGTGTTCCTCTTTCTCCACATCCTCACCAACATCTGCTGTCATTTGTATTTTATATCTTAGCCATTCTGACTGGTGTAAGGTAGAATCTTAGGGTCGTTTGATTTGCATTTCCCTGATGACTAAGAATGTTGAACATTACTTTAAGTGCTTCTCAGACACACTATATTCCTCAGTTGCAAATTCTCTATTTAGCTCTGTACTCCACTTTTTAATAGGGTTATTTGGTTCTCTGGAGTCTATTTTCTTGAGTTCTTTGTATATTTTGGATATTAGCCCTCTATCAAATGTAAGGTTGATAAATATATTTTGCCAATCTGTGCTATGCCATTTTGTCCTATTGATAGTGTCCCTTGCTTTACAGAAGAATTACGATTTTATGAGGTCCCATTTGTCGATTGTTGTTCTTACAGCAATAAAACATTGGTGTTATGTTAAGGAACTTTCCCCCTGTGCTCAAGTATTCGACCTTCTTCCCCCACTGTCTCTTCTATTAGATTCAGTATATATGGTTTTATTTGGAGGTCCTTGCTCCACTTGGACTTGAGCTAAGTGCAAGAAGAGAGGTATGGATCAATTTTCATTCTTCTACATGTAGACCACCAGTTGAACCAGCACCATTTGTTGAAAATGCTGTCTTTTTTTCCACTGGATAGTTTTAGTTTCTTTGTAAAAGATCAAGTGCCCAAAGGTGTGTAGACTCATCTCTGGGTCTTCAATTCTATTCCATTGATCTGCCTGCCTGTTTCCATGCCATCACCATGCAGTTTTTATTACTATTGCTCTATAGTATAACTTGAGGTCAGGGATAGTGATTCTCCCAGAAGTATTTTTATTGTTGAGAATAGTGTTTGCTATTCTAGATTTTTGTTGTTGTTGTTGTTGTTGTTGTTATTTCAAATGAATTTGAGAATTGCTCTCTCAAACTCTATGAAGAATTGAGTTGGAATATTGATGGGGATTGCATTGAATCTGTAGATTGCTTTTGGCAAGATTGTCATTTTTATTATATTATCCTGCCAATCCGTGAGCATGGGAAATCTTTCCATCTTCTGAGATCTTTGATTTCTTTCTTCAGGTATTTGAAGTTTTTTTCACACAGATCTTTCAGTTGCTTGACTAGAGTCACACCAAGATATTTTATATTATTTGTGACTTGTGAAGGATGTTGTTTTCCTAATTTCTTTCTCATCCCATTTATCCTCTGAGTAGAGCAAGGCTACTGATTTGTTTGAGTTAATTCTATATCTAGTCACTGAAAGAAACTCTCTGGTAGAAGTTTTGGGGTTGCTAATGTATACTATCATATCATCTGAAATAGTGATATCTTGACTTCCTCCCTTCCAATTTGTAACCATTTGATCTCTTTTTGTTGTCTAACTACTCTGACTAGAACTTTGAGTACTATATTGAATGGGTAGGGAGAGACTGAGCAGCCTTGTCTAGTCCTTGATTTTAGTGGAATTGCTTTAAGTTTCTCCCCATTTAGTTTGAAGTTTGCTATTTGTTTGTTGTATATTGCTTTTATTATATTTAGATATGCACTTTGAATTCCTGAAATCTCTAATACTTTTAACATGGATGGGTATAGTATTTTGTCAAAGAATTTTCCACATCTAATGAGATGATCATGCAGTTTTTTTTCTTTGAATTTCTTTATATAGTAGATTACATTGATAAATTTCCATATTTTGAAATATCTCTTGGGTAAAGCCTACTTGATCATGGTGGATGATGGTTCTTGGATTTGGTTTGTGAGAATTTGATTGAATAGTTTTTGATGAATATTCATAAGTGAAATTGGCCTGTATATCTCATTTTTTGTTTGGACTTTTTGTGGTTAAAGTATTAGTGTAACTGTGGCTTCATAGAAAGAATTGAGTAGTGTTCCTTCTGTTTCTATTTTATGGAATAGTTTGAGGAGTATTGATATTAGATCTTCTTTGAAGGTCTAATAGAATTCTATATTAAAACTATCTGGCCCTGTTTTTTGTTGTTGTTGTTGTTGTTGTTGTTTGTTGTTGTTGTTGTTTTGTTTTGTTTTTGTTTTTTCTTTTGTTTTTGGTTGGGAGACTTTTAAAGACTGCTTCTATATCCTTGCAGGTTACAGGGCTGTTTTGATGGTTTAGCTGATCCTGGTTTAACTTTGGTACCAGGTACCTGTTTAGAAAATCGTCCATTTCATCCTGATTTTCCAGTTTTGTTCAGTATAGACTTGTGTACTAAGATCTGATTATTTTCTGAATTTTCTTGATTTCTGTTGTTATATCTTCCTTTTCATTCTTGATTTTGTTAATTTGTATACTGTCTCTGTGCCCTCTGGTTATTCTGGATAAAGGTTTATCTATCTTGTTGATTTTGTCAAAGAACCAGCTCCTAGTTTTGTTGATTTTGTGTATAGTTCTTTTGGTTTCTACTTGGTTGATTTCAGCATTGAGTTTAATTATTTCCTGCCATCTACTCCTCTTGGGTGTATTTGCTTCTTTTTGTTCTATAGCTTTCAGATGAACTGTTAAGCTACTAGTATATGCTCTCTCCCATTTCCTTTTGGAGGCACTCAGAGCTATGAGTTTTCCTCTGAGCACTGCTTTATTATGTCTCATAAGTTTTGGTATGCTATACCAAAAATTAAATTTTAGAAATTCATTAAATTCTAGAAAGTCTTAAATTTCTTTCTTTGTTTCCTCCTTGATCAAGTTATATTGAGTAGATAGTTGTTCAGCTACCATATGTATGTGGGCTTTCTGTTGTCTTTATTGCTATTGAAGACCAGCCTTAGTTCGTTTTGGTCTGATACAGTACATGGGATTAATTTGATGTTCTCGTATCTGTTAAAATTTGTTTTGTGTCCAAGTATATGGCCAATTTTTGAGAAGGTACCATGAAATACTCATAACTAGGTATATATTCTTTTGTTTTAGGGTGAAATGTTCTGTAGATATCTGTTAAATCCATTGGTGCATAACATCTTTTAGTTTCACTGTGTCTCTGTTTAATTTCTGTTTTCATGTTCAGTCAGTTGGTGAAGTGGGGTGTTGAATTCTTCTACTATTATTGTGTGAGGTTCAATGTGTGTTTTGAGTTTTAGTAATGTTTCTTTCACAATTGCATGTGCCCTTGCATTTGGGGCATAGATGTTCAGAATTGAGAGTTCATCCTGGTGTTTTTTTTTTTTTTTCTTTTGACCTTCCCCATCTTTTTTGATAACTCTTGCTTAAAAGTCCCTTTTGTTGGATATTAGAATGGCTACTTCAATTTGTTTCTTGGAATTATTTTCTTGGAAAATTTTTCCCATACTTTTACTTTGAGGGAATGTCTGTCTTTGACTCTGAGGCATGTTTCCTCTATGCACCAAAATGCTGGATTCTGTTTACATATGCAGTCTGTTAGCCTATGATTTTTTTTTATTGAGGAATTGAATCTATTGATGTTGAGAGATATTAGGGACCAATGATTATTGCTTCCTGTTATTTTTGTTGTTAGTGTTGGAATTATGTTTGTGTGTTTCTATTCTTTTGAGTTTGTTGTGAAAAGATTAATTGCTTGCTTTTCCATGGGTGTAGTTTTCCTCTTTGTGTTGGATTAGTAGAAAGATATTGTTTAAATTTGGTTTTGTCTTGGAATATTTTGGTTTATCCATTTATGGTAATTGGAGTTTTGCTGGGCTTAGAAGCCTGGGCTGGCATTTGTGTTTTCGGAGGGTCTGTATGACCCTTAGGAAAGTTTTCTTCAATAATTTTGTTGAAGATGTTTGCTGGCCCTTTGAGTTAATACTCTTTACTCCCTTCTATACCTCTCTTATTCTTAGGTTTGGTTTTTTCATTGTGTTCTGAATTTCCTGCATGTTTTGGGTTAGGAGCTTTTGGCATTTTTCATTTTCTCTGACTCTTGTGCCAATATCAGTTCTTCATTTATAATGACTTGCATCACACTTTGATGTTTGTATATAAATGCTTAAAAACATATATTACATGTGCATGTTACACACTATCTAGATCTCATACATATAAAGGTCTCAACTCCCCAAATTAAATCTATTATACTAATAAGCATATTTATATAATTGCATAAAGAAAATTTTCACATTGAGAGTTGAGCCAAATTTTCTACATTTTATTAAAATTTGGTTCCAACATTTACTGTCTAATTCTTGAAATGTCTTTAGGTTCCTTGTGTTTCACTCAAATTTAAATGATAATTAAGAATAATAGCTATAAATAACTGATGTTACATCTATGTAATACTATGGAGTACATAAACTAGGTTTAGAAATTAGATGATCTCAGCACTTCGGAGGCAGAGGCAGGGGACTCTCTGATTTAGAAGCCATCCTAGTTCACAGAGAAAATTCAAGACAGTCAAGATTACACAGAGAAAACCTGTCTTAAAAACATAAATGATAACAAATAAATAAAATGTTAGTAAATAAGAAAGAAACTAAATGAGTACCCCTTTCCCAGGAGTTATATAAAAATATTTTTACTTATTTTCAAAACATTCTTCCTCTAAACAGACCATAGTCACTACCATTATCTGTGACAATTACCACCTTGACCACCTAATTACATTTAATTTTAAAATTTTTGAGATATTAAACCACATTGTTCTTATTTCTATCCCCAGATAAACAAAATATACTAGAACTCAATAAATATTTTTAATAAAATGAATAAAAGTCTACATTACTCTGCATGGATCCAGTCCTATCAAATTCAATACATAATAGTATAATCTCTCACACTATCATTAGAAGATACCTGGTGATACCTTTGCCAGAGTTGTGAATATACTTCAGAAAAACTACATCATGGTTACAGGTTCCACAATTCATTTAAATCAATTTTTCACTGAAAATTGTGTAAGAGGATATAGGTGACTATTCTTGTAACTCATCACTCTGGGGGCAAACCAGTGAGATTATTTCATTTTTACATATGAAATTATTACAATCAACCAAAAATAGCAAAAATCTTATTCTTCAGATTTTGTTTAAGAGACAATTATAGCACATTGGTAAATATAGATGAGTGGGGTAATGAAAGCAAAAAATAAACTTTACAGTATACATCCTCATTATTGTCAGTAATATGTGCCTGCAAAGTGAATATATATGTACCAGATATTAAAATATAGTGTTTATAAAGTAAAGAACCATTTGAAATGCAGTGTGTTTTCTTTATATTCAAGCTACATTAATATGTAGAATTTAGAATACATGAGCTTGTAACCATTTCCTAATTTTACTATAATAAAAGACCATAAAATAATGACATCACTTAGTCCTGATTTACAGTTCATACAAAGATAATCTTTCATATTCTTGCCATCGTGTGGATTCTGGAAGATAATTATTTTCCATGTTCCATTCAAGTTCTTGATTCCAACACAGGAGGTGACTAAGGGCTTCTGAACAGATGGGAGCCAAGATACATAAACTTTATTGTTATTGTTACCCATTTGACAAGATAGTGTCCCAAATGAATGGTCATTGGCCATTCAGATGGAAAACAAAGCCTGTTTATCAGCTGGTTAATTGCACTCAAATATGAAATAAGGTTCCCAGCAGGGGAGCTCCTTCACATTTTTATTTCTTATTTAAGACATAACGAATCTGAGAACATAACCATTTCCAGCATCCAAGTGTTTAGCACAATGAAGGACATCTGCCACAGGTGACTGCTGACCTTCCAACACGGATGTGCATCCTGACAGATGGTGTAGTCACAAGACAGGGAGGAAAACATGCTGTATGCCACTGTCATCTTTATATTTATTTAGCTTAACTCTGAACTGAGACAATAAATAAGTAAAGCCAGATCATTTATAGTATTCCTCCTGCGATGAGTCTGGTAAGGGCTTTTACTTCTCATCAGGCTTCCTGGATTGAGGATTTTATTGTTAGTGTTGTCATTAATTCATTTGTCTAAAATTTACTTTTTCAAAGAGCAGCTGGAGAGACTTATATACAGTGTAATTATAAAAATGGTACTAATACATATCTTAGCCTGTCTGATACACAAGCATGCTCAAGAATCACCAATGATACTTACAATATCTAAATGAAGATACACTGAACACAGGTATTTGTCTTTCTGCTGGGGATTACTGACGATCTGGATGTTTAGGAAATGGTAAATTGTTAAAAGGCAAAGACAGGCTCTCATACACCACCAGTGGAGGAGTCTAATCTGAAAATTGGCTTGTGACAGAGGGATTGTATCCTGAACACCTCTCATTAAGTGCTATACCAAAAGCACATTCTGTGCATTCTCTGTCAGCTTGTGAATGTTCGAGTTTGAAGTTTCAGCATACACAGAATTCAAATCTTTGTAGGCCCTCTTTAGAATAAATGTATCTTTTCTGGGCTTTGGTTCATGTGACTATCAGAAAATTAATTTCATTTGGGGACATGTGTATTCCATGTTAAATGTTCTTCACTCATTTCAACTATCACTTGTTCTTCTGCTTGTGTTATGGGACTGCTATGTCCTTTTAGTAAGTGAATGACTACAAATGTCATTCTTTACATTTCATAAATATAGATTTTCTCTCTATATCCTCCTCTTCTGCCTTCTCCTCTTCCTCATTCTACTCTTCCTCCTCTTTGACTTCCCCCTCCTCCTCTTCTTCCTTCTCTCCTAGGTGTTTTATATGTAGTTTAAATCTACTATTTGTGTTCCTGCTTCTAAGACAGTGGGAGGGACTTGAGTGAGTCAAGAATAGCCATTACCATGGTGATCCTTGATTGTCCTACTTTAGTGCTATAACGTGCTCTGATTCCTACTTTACACATGCTCTCTGTTCTGAATTTTCTAGGATCATCTTCTAAAAACAGGTATACGCTCTCTTCTTAAGTTGCTGAACCCTACTTCCTCCAGATAGCCTCCCAATAAGTTCTTCTTCTGTTAAGTCTTTATGTACAACTAGCAAGCATGTAAAAGCCACAAGTAATATAAGAAGAAGGCAATTGTGCAAGAAAAATTTGCATTCCAAGTAACACATACAATATCAGGAGTGGTAAACACAAAAATTTCAAAGTATTCAAAAGATCAGGAATCGATGCTTTCAGCTAATAAAGAGAAGACACTAGTCACTGTGAAATACAAGAATGAGGAGCTTAGGGTTTCAATAGATATAGTAAGATAGAGAAAACCTTCTAGGCAGTGGGAAGGAGCTGACAAAGAATTGAAGTTACCATGGAATTGGATAAAGCCAGAGCATTCTAAATGCCACATACATTTGTGTAATGTCTTCTACTTAGCATTGTGAGATGATGAAAGCCAATATGGTCAGGTGTCTAGTTCTGGAAACACAATGCTCTTAAGTAAAGGGAAACACAATACACTTAACGTAGTGTATTGACAAAAGATTCTCCACCACTGTACCAAATCTGTGCTAGGAGGAAACAGCATCTTCTCAAGAAAATGTCCCTGTTAGTTATTCATTATTTACAGGTGGAAAAGGTAAAATAATGTTAGATTTAAATATATGCAGTTAAAATTGTAGTGAGCAGACGTTGAAACCTTCAAGGGTAGCACTCCATGAAAATTGTGAGAATTTCTAGCTTCGATTGATTCTCACTTTAACACTTTCAGTAAGTGTAAAAGCATTCGTTTAAAAAAATATAACCTCTAAGTGAAGGAAAACTTAATTTTACAATTGTAATTCCATTATATACTTCTCTGGAAAAATATTCTTACTCATATGACAGATTCTTTCATGCAGACTTTAGCTAAAGTTATTTTATTTTGTTTTGTTTTGCTAATTTTCTTCAGGGCGTTGATAAAGCAAAGACTATTTCTATTTCTATAGGATCTCTCTCTGTGTGTATTTGTGTATGTATGGTGTGTGTGTCAGAGAAAAAGAGATAGAGACAAACAGACAGACAGACAAACTGACAGACAGAGACAAAGATGGAAACAGAAAAACAGACTGAGAGACTGTCTATATACCCCTAGCAGTGTGAACTTAAATTTGTTCCTGTCCCCTGACCTTAACTTCCTTCTCAAGTGGCATGATTGAAGGCATACACATTATATCTGGCTCTTTTTCATATTTTTCTATAGTATTTATATGTAGAATTCCTTTGGGTGTAAAGAAAATGTCCTAATTCATAACATGATTGTACATTCTTACAGAAGGAATATAGGTGGCAAACAATCTAATATTATGAATGAACAACCATTTGAGCATTGATCAATTCTCAGTTCATTTGTATCCTCAGATTGCAAGTTTTCTGCCCATGGTCAGCTAGTTCCTTCTCTCAAGCGGCTTGTGATATGATACCACATCATGGTAGCAAAGACACGAGAGAAAGAGGTTCTCATGAATATCAACCAGGAGGTATAGCGCTGTCAGGAGTGACTAGACAAAATCTACATCCAGAAATTTCTGTCCTCCCTGGGGAGAGGCATAGTAATTAGCTGTCCTGTGCCAAAAGGTCAACCCTAAAAACATACATACAAGTGATATCGTATGGACTCAACAGGTTATATTTAGTAATATGTGAATATAAAAATGTATATATACCCATAAAAGAAGCAATAAATTGGAAGAAGAGTTGAAAACGTAACTGGGAGGGTTTGAAAGGAGAAAAGGGATGGGAGAAATGTTCCAATTAAATTGTAATCTAAAAAACAAACACATGTCCTAAGTGACTTATTCTACTTAACTAAGTAGTCACTACTTTCACAAGCTTCCATAATTGCCATATAATGACATCAAATGTAAATTCATCAATGGGTTAGTCCATTCATAAGTTTATAGTCCTCATGATAAGTGATTCTTCAATGGTCAGATACATGGTGTGGTTACCAAGTTTTCAACATATGAGCCTTTTGAAAATATACAAAACCATATTTTGAAACTATAAAAACTTGTTAAACTGTCTTGTCAGTATGAAGCATCCAATGCTCAGATATATTGCTCATGTATGAACTAAAGATTATAGTTTAGTAAACTGCTCATCTCATCCCCTTTACCTTAGGATTTTCTTCAGAGGTCCTGATTCTTCATAATTGGAATTAGGTGATAGTGGATTTCTTGGTATGACACACCCATCTGTATAATTCACATGTAAATGAACTATATATGCCCCATTTTAATGTTATGGGTTATCTATATATTTTGTATAAACTTCCAGCATTAGAAGTTGTAGAAAATTATATGTGTTCAAGTATTTCAGTTTGTTGAACACTTTATTTCCCTCAGACAAAGTGTCAGTTTATACATTCAATTAGCATTGTGTAGACATTGTTACCTTCCCTGTCCTTTGAAACTCGATGCTCAATGGGAAAGTGAATATGGGAGAGTCAGTTTAGCTGTTACATGTGTGCATTATCTATATTTTCATTTTCAGTCATAAATCTGATACATTTTAAACTGAAAATTTCAAATCTGTCTTTCTCTATTTCTCAGTACTTGTTGTAAGATAAAAACCTCTCATTAAATTTAAATGTCAATAGAGAAGGATAGACTTTCCTAAAATAGTGTGGTGGTATTTCACATTCTACCATGAGGTTCAGTATTCAAAATTATCATCTATTTATCTATCCACCCATCCTTAGCTATGGTTTGCTATAATAGCCTCAATTCTGTGCTCTACTCATCTTTTCCTGCTTTTGGAAGGTGCTTGTACTTTCTATACTTAGTTCCAACCTCTGTTCCTTCAGGTGACATGGTCAACCACAGGCTTGCCATGCTTCCTCTATGACTATCTGAGTCACAGAACTAGTTTGCTTCAGATCTCAGTCATAACACTGAATTGTTATAACCTAGAGGATAAATATTGGCTCATACACAGTTACCAATGCATTTAGGATTAATTACTTTCAGAAGAAAATAATTTATTACCTACTACTTAAGGCTGAGTATTCTGTCCAGTCTCCTAATACATTGCTCTTTTGTATATAGAAAGACATTATCAGTCTCTGTAGAAATAACTAGCTCATAAAATAATCATCTTACTCAGAAAATATATAAACCTGTCATTTCCTGATGATAGTGATTTACTTAGATTTTATATTCTTTAGACCTTGAGATTTTCCTTGAACCCTCACCAGAAGTTGTCAAGATATGACTGACCCATAGGTCATTATTTTTCAAAATAATTGGAATTCCTTCAACTGTATAGCAAGTATCTTATTAAATATAAATGAAATGCAGAATTACATATCTTTGTTTTGAAAAGTCTTCCACATGAAGTAGTTACTAGTACAAACATAAATCCTACTGTTTCACTATCACATATACATGTGCACACACACACACACACACACACACACACTTTTCTATGCACATATATTTTCACATAATCCTTTAAAGTATAAATTATTTTATTATTATAAAGAAAATAATTCATATAATTGTTCAAGAATAAACTATCATTTTTGATCAATTGACTACTCCTCCCAGGAAGAAATAAGAAATGTTTTTTTATTTGCATAGACTTTTTTTCTCATTTGCTAAAAGTTAGTCAGTCTTCTCTCAAATTATATCTTTTTCTCCTATGACTATCCTTCCTAACTTTCATATACATGAAATGTCAAAAAATAATAGATTTTACTCCTAAAATTTAGAGTACTTCTGTGCCTTCTAAGTTTAATATCAATAAGCCTTTCAATATCAAATACATATGAAAGATATTCTAATTATTGTTTTCACTGGGAATTTTTATGAGGACTTTCATAACTAAATATAGCATTAATCACAACAGGCAGTACTATATGGAAACATGTTTGTGCTTTAGCTATTAGAATTTCTGTATGAGTTCCTGTGAAACAGAGATCTTGCTGCTCACATCCTGTATGCTGATAAACAAACCAGAGAGACTAGCTGAAGAATTTCCTTCTCTACACTAAATAAGTTTCATATGAAACCAAGGAAGTTCTCATATAATCAGTATGTCAAAAAAACTTACAAAGTAATTTCTTAAAAGCTGAATTAAACTTGTATAAGACACTGTTTTTCTATCAAGCACTTTCTGATTTCCAAGCTAAAAATGAAGCAGCATTTTGACAGTGTTAAATAATGAAACATACAGCCATCTTCCTACTTGATGCTTTAAAGAAGTTTTTAGTTGTTTTTCTTTGCAGCAAGGAAAGGGAAAAAGGGATGTAACCAAGATATCAGTGTATCAACCTCCTTCTGTCTTTCTTGCTTTATTTAAGCTTATCTCTTCTCTTTTCGTTCTTTTTCTCAAAAGATTCAGGATGTTTAATAGGGTCCACTTTCTGGGATGGGGAAGCAAAGCTCCACCCCCACAGCCTCCCTGTGAACACGGGCCATGATATGATGAAGATGTTGACACTTGGCATCAGCAGTTCTGCCTTAGTGGCCATTCTCTGTGACTACCTTAGCCATATGTGGGAACTTGGACTTGTTAGAAGCCATCTCTTACCCAGCCCAATGGAACTGAGAACAGAATATCCTCTACAGATGGCCAACAAATGAGAGTGCCAGGAAACTGAGAAGAGGCCAAACTTAATTCCATTACTCCATCATTTAAAATTTATTATCTCTCTGTACCTGTGGTCATGCAACAAATAACAATACACATTACAGGGATAAAGCTTCACAACACTCCGATTGCTCTGAGATGCTTTTGTGTTTATATAGATTTATCACTGAAATGATAAAAGTATCAAAGTCAAGTATCAGTCCTAGCAAATGCAATATAAAGGCAACTTGAAAACAAACTGATCAGACAATAAAACAACAAAGACAGCAGGATTAAGGCATTGTGCAAAGACAAAAGTATAAAGAGGTCTTGGAGGAAACAGCTTGAGAGGAGTCCTTTTGGGAAATCAAACAGAAAAATACTGGTTTTCTGTTTGGTTTGGTTTGGTTTGGTTTGGTTTGGTTTGGTTTGGTTTGGTTTGGATTGGTTTGGTTTGGTTTGGTTTGGTTTGGTTTGGTTTGGTTTGGTTTGGTTTGGTTTGGTTTGGTTTGGTTTTCAAAAAAAAAAAATTCCAAAGTTTTACAAATCAAATTGGAAATCCTATTCTTAAAGGGAAGTAAACAGGTGAATAAAACTTCACCATTTTTTGATGTTGTAATTACTATTTTCAGAATAATTTCCAGGGAAAAATACCCAGTTCTGAAGATAAATCCATGTATCTGTATAGAAATAATCAACTGATCCTCCTATATGGAGGTTGTCCATGCATTTAGAGAGAAATATGGTGACATGTTTTTTTGTTATATACACACTTTTCTTGTTCTACCATGCCAAAAAGTGATAAACCTAGAAACTGAGAATTAGGCTGACAGTCACCTGTCATTCACTGTCCTTTATTAACTGACAACCTCAGGCATTCAAGCATGGATTTATGGCCCTCCTTTCACTTTATTTTTAAAGGGACTGGGGGAGGGGGATATCAGAGAATTCAGTTCTGAATAGACTTTTGTTTTGTTCTTTCTTTTCCCTCTTGACTGTGTCAAATGCACTGTGTGTCTCATGCAGTTTCTCCCTTTGGAGAGACTTCACTGGGCCATCTAGTTAGTATTCAGAGACAAGGCAAAGAGGATAAAATTCTTCTCTCTGCTTGCTGAGACTGCAAATAAGCAATTAAACTAAAAGCAAAGTTGTTGGCTAAAGAGGGCCATTGCAGACATCATTCCTGACTGGAACATGCCAATATAACTTTAGAACTGTAGGAAATTCATAGTTGAATATATAGTCACTTAGTGCCATGTATTGGTTAAGACACTGAGTCAGTACATCTCTGCTGGGTAATATGCTCTACAAACTGTAAGATTTTCCATTTAATCTTGTTTACTTATTGTAATGAGAAGCAAATGAGTGAAATTAGCAATGGTGGTAGAAAAAAATCCAAGCTTTTATTGTCTTGCATGCAATAAAAACCTTTCTCAGATTGGCTTGTTTCTCTCGTCTTCGTCTGAGCTCACTTTAAAGGACCATAATGCAGGGCTGAAGGTTACAAAGTGTATTACATTTGACTGAACAATGTTATGCTGCTCTGCTTCATGGTTGCACGAGAGGTTTAGCAGAGTGTACATTGAGCATTTTCTGGCCATCAGTGCTGGCTCGGGTATGAGCTACTTCCTAAGATGCTTTTGCTCTGTATTTTAATAAAGAGATTTTATTCTCAGTTCTAGCAATTGATGCACTTCTCTTTTAGTGCTCAAGTGCATTTACTCTGTTAGTGAAACCAAGATTACTTAATTCCATTTGGTCGCTGACCAACCTATAGTGTGTCTTTAAGATTCTCCAGTTTATGGGAGGTGACAGGTACACCTTCTTGATTATCATATCCATCTATTTCTGCTTCCCACCCCAAGCCTTCCAAACCACAGTTCTGAAAAGTTGAGATTTGCTAGCCTGATGGATTTATTTTTATATTCTAAGCCAGGAAAAAGAAAGGAATTTAGATTATTGACATTCTTTTACCGGAACTACAGTAGACCAGAGTTAGCAGAAAAAACTGCTAATCATCACAGTTTTCGTGTTGGAAGCAATTTGCCTATAATTAGTAAGTTGATAAATACCAACAAAATGGGTGCTAAAACGAACAACTCTTGTGCTGAGAGACATTTGACTCCACATTACACTTTGCATTTTTATATATGCAGCATTACATTTTGTTACAAAGAACGACAACTTCAGTGGCAGGCGAGGCACTCTATCTAATCTGTCTCCTGAAGAGAAGCAGACGTATATCTTAACGTAACAACAACTGCTTTATAAAACAGAACTGTTCTATAAGGAAGTGAAGTAAGCAATGTAAGGCTAAGAAGAAAAGGGTTTTTACAGTCTTTTAAAAATATTTTACATGTAATGACAGCAGAAGTTGGAGGGCATGTTTTCCTAAACAATGAAATGCTACATCCTGAATGAATCCATGGCAGCAATGGCTTAGGATACCTTTACACAGGTAGTATCAAAGTTGATATGAATAGATATTTATGATATTAATTTAATATGAATGAATATTCTAATAATTTTTTAAAAACCAAGTCCATAACAGTTTTTATTACTGCAGAGTAACTGCAAAGATGAGAGGGTTCATCATACTTCCATGATTCTTTTTGGAATCAAAAAGCCAAACAAGACAGTGAGAATTATATTATAAAATGGAAGGCATAAATTCAATTTTAGTAAGGTAGGTGATGTGTGTAGTAAGAGGTTTGGTTGCTTAAAGAAACCTGTAATGTTATATGAATATATTTGTGTTTTAATCTCAAGTGTAGAACATAGGGCTGCTTCAGTTTGTCCACATTCTTTAACTATGATTGTCTCATGCTCTAGAGGGCAGGGAGGTATGGTTTTTGCCAGCTACAGTTTAATTCTGGGGACTCCAGGGAGCATATAAATTTCAGAGCCCCCCAAGAGGGGCCAGAGGTGTTCTAAAGAAGAAGAGGAAGATGAGGAAGAGCAGGAAGAGGAAGAGAAGGAGGAGGATGGAAGGGAAGAAAAGAAAAACCTGATGTTTATGGGTGCTCTTGTTGAGGTTTGAAAAGAAGACGTTGGAAATATCCTGATGACAAAGACTGGACTGACCCCATGAAACATGTGTTTCTAGTCAGCAGGAAGTAGTCTAAAGATGTCTATGTTCCTTTTCAGCTTCCACCTTCTCTCTCCTACCTAGTATTGGGGGTGGGGGTGAGGGGGAGGTTGGAAAGGATTAGAGTGAAATCAGAGTTGGAGGGAGGTGGAAGTATAAGAACTCAATAACATAATAAAACAGATATGCCAACAGCAGTGTACTTGGTGGTTGAGGCCATACATTTTAAATACCTAGATGAATAAAAAAATCAGTGTTTAAGTGTCTTAAATCATGAATAGGTGCTTATATACAATAAAAGTGAACCCACTGACTTCCTCTGTGGAATGCTATTGCTTTGAGCTACTTCTTCATTACAAAGGCATATATTTTCACATTAAATTCAACCTACCTGGATTGATAAAATGAAAGAGGTCTTCCGAAGGAATATCATCAATCAAATATTCCTCCATATAAATGTATTTGGGAAAACAGTGCATCCGTTTTGAATGATATCTAATAGCTATAGAGACATGGCCCGAGGAATGTTCTTCTTTGTGTCCACTTTACTTTGCTATCACATACAGGTATCAGAACTTACAGCATACCACAGTATGGATCCTGTAATTAGTAGGTTGTTTGATTCACAGTTGCCTTCTAATGAAAATTTAATACACTGTAATATGATTAGGCTATTTTATTTTCCTTCAAACAATAAACCATTGTACTCCCAAGTACTGTATGAGATAATAAAAAATGACCACAGCAAAAGAAAATGAACATTTTTTTCTTCCCTTCTTTGAATCATTCTATCTTGGGTGGGTGGAAAACTATTTAAGCCATTTCAAAAACATGCAAGCTATCTCAAACATGCCAGGAGAAGAAAAGGCTGCTATTCATTATTTTCAGCTATAAGTTAACATAAAAGCAAGCATTTAAAAAGTCTAAGTGGCCTTGTTTCCATTTGAATTTATACCAATACTTTAATATTATACGCATGTTTCTTCTTTAAGAGATACATGCATAAAATGATGAATAGCATTTATCTAACAAGAGAGTTAACTGCACCAAAATACAGTCATATATTAAAATGATTTTAAAATACTGATGTAAGCATATCTTTGATATGTATTAAGTAAGACATAATAAGTAAGATCCAAGGGAAATCAGATATTTGGAAGTGAAAATGCTATTCTTTTGTAAACATACACTTGCCTGTTTGCCTTCATGTTTACTTAAGAGGCCTGTGTCAGATAGTATTTTGTTTTTCTTGGTTAAATGAGAAATTTGAAGAGATTTTTTTTTTCTTCTTTTATTTCCACATTTCATCTGGGCAACTGCTGTCGATTTAAACCAAGCCTCCCAGGGCTCTATCAGTGTGTCCATAAAGCTTTCGGTATATACTTTAAAGAATCTATTCATGGGTACCCACTGGATCAAAACGTGTTTTACAAAAATAAAAGTTCTAATATTTCAACAGAAATCCACTCTGATAGAATATAATCAAATTCAACTGTGATGTAATCTTTCTTGGTAAGTGCTGGTGTTACAGAATTTGATTATCTATAAGGCTTATGGAAAGATGGGTGTTATTTGTAACTAGGTACTTTTCAACATAGAGCAAGTCTGTACAAATGAGGAGTAAGTGGAAGGTTGTGTGTGTGTGTGTGTGTGTGTGTGTGTGTGTGTGTGTATTCAGATACTTCTAAAAAAGTTATGTAAAATATAAACAGGAAAACTCATATAACTTAGCAAAAATCAGGGAAAGAAATAATTGTAGGATGTGCAATAACAGAACTATTTTCTGCACAGATTTGGCTACGTGGAAAATTATTCAGTTAGGTCCCACAGTTCCTTTTAATGAGGGTTGTTGTGAAATAAGTGGAAACATCTGTTACCTATGAACCACCACAGAGGCTACACAAGGAAAAACCGTCCTCTTTTCTACTTATTGGAATTGGTGTTAATGGAATATTCCTATTAGTATGCTTAGAACAGCAATACCAACTCTAAACCAAATTAATTATTCTTCACATTCCCAAGAGATGAGTCTATAGTCATGTTTTAGCAAAGGCAAAAAGCAGAAGAACCTTTTGCATGTATCTGGTTATGGTCAGTGATGCCTAATTGCCTTACTGTATGTTAGTCTATTTTCCCAGCTACAGTCTGAATTCATTCCCATCTTTCCTTAAAAGTTTGAAAACCCCTAGTGACAGGAATATTAATGTGCCAACAGTGTCATATCTATTTCAGCTCATACATATGCAATGTCTTTGTTTTCAAAGATTTATGTCAGACTTTGCTGAAGTGAGGTATTCTACCATTTTAGATAATAGCATGCCAAAGTGTTGCTCTCAGCCACATTCGTAACTCGCTCAAGCAAATGGAGGACCATACCTTCCTTCATGCCTTAAACTCATAGAAACTGTTATTTATCCTTATTTGATGAGAAAATCTTTCAGGGGGAAATGGTGTATTTTTAGAAGGAGATTATGGCCATCCTGTGGATTATCGTTTAATTAAGAATGGATGATTTGTGCCCACTCTGCTGTAGCAAACGCCTTGCTGCTAATGAAGTTTAAAAAGACTTACTTTATTTAATTACAGCTAATCACCAGGGTAAAATGTGGAATTTTCTTTGATCCTACATGTATTGTGGTAATCCCTGTGGCAGATAGCATCGCTTCAAGTTATTTTGAGTTTTTCAGCTGGTCACAACTTGGCAAACCTTGGAATTATCTTATACTAAAGACTGTTTTCATTCACTCTTTAGCTATCCACTCTGGCATGAAAATACATAACATTTTTTTAGAGGTTGCATATCCCGTAAGAAAAAGAATGTTAGGTTACTCAAATAGTTTCATCTTTTTCTTTGTCTACTATATAGTACAGGTCCTTTGCTTTTGTTTGGGGTTGAGGTACATTACTATGCAACATTAATGTGCCAAGTATTAATCTGTATACAAGGACTAGACACTGAGTGTCTTACAAGCCAACGTTTAAAGATGAGCCATGTTCACTTTCTGCTGCATTTGATACATGTAAATAGCAGTGGTTAAATATACTGTAAAGTGGATAGGCATTTTAAATATGACTTGTTTTGCTTTAAGGCCACTAAATTAAATTCATCTTGTTTTTTTATAGTAGAATAATATATGTAATAATTATATAATATAGTTAAAATTCTATATGTCAACTGTGTTTTTCCTTTGGAAAGTGCAATAGGTATCAGTGCATGTTCTAGACTTGTTCTTGATAGATGTTGAGAGATCATAATTTGAGAATATATGCTAAGCCAGTTTTTAATCTTGGTATGATGTGTTCATATGTGTTCATGACTTTTTACCATTTTCAGTACCACACTCACTCATAACCACACAGAAGGCTGAATGTACTTCTTTGGTGCACTTAATGATATTTTTTTCAGGTGTAAATTATATATTTTGTATGGAATAAAGGTCAAATACAAATGAAAATGTGATTTATCTTTTCCATCTTTCAGAGATCATTCTACTATGGCAATTTTCAAAACACATGCATTTTTTCATGTCTCTATTTTTATTCTGGCTTTTTATCCTATGAAATCTAAGTGGTATTGACTTCTGGGCATAGAGTTCCTGAAGTGCCAGGTCCTCCTGGCTTCCTTACAGGAAATAAATACGGCTGACAGTGAGGAACAAAGGAGAAAGAGAGCAGTGAAAGTCTGTATGGGGCAGAAGAAAGTATCAGCTTGACCTGCAATCTAACTGCTGGCACCCACTCAAAGACAAGAATAAGTCACATCTGTACAAAACTTATGGACTGAGATATTTCTTAAAAACAAAATTTTACTGAATACAGTATATTTAAACCAATTACCATGAAAAATAACACAATTCACCTTTTTATGATTTTATAATTGGCTACTCTTAGAGATATAAACATAAAATCACCAAAAAGAGTCAAAGAATCAAGGAGGGCCATTAAAACACCTCCATTTTGAAACACAAATAATTTATTAAAACTTTATTCTATAACTTAAAAATAAAAGATTTCAGGGAGAAACTGTTCTATTCACATCTCCAAATGTGTTCTACTTTAATGAACAAACCCAGTATCTTCCCATTCTTAAGTTTTGCAAAGAGTTATGCAGATTCAAAGAAGGTTTGTTGTTACATTATTGCCTGGGTCTTTATCCCACATCTTAAGTTCCATTACTATACAATAATAATTCTCCTGGTACCACCTGCAAGAATGCTTAAACACATCTTTCCTCTGTTAGTTTCCCACTGCCCACACCTTGTAGTAAATTACATTTCACATTATTCAGAAAACCCTGTATGTAGTAGCAAGCATTTAAATGTTTCAAGTGACTGAGGCTAGAGGAAGTTCTTCAAAGTGCAATTCATGTGCCTTTAAAAAAAGAAATCAAACCTTATAAAGGGGGAGAATCAAAACAGAATTTGCAGTTGGTTCCTGTAATAAGTTAAACATCTGCAGTTTTGTCTCCATTGGGATTCGGGGCTGTGCTGAAGTCATATCCTGATAACATCTGCATATTACTGATAGCTTTTGCTGTATTCTTTGTGGTCTGCTGATGAGAGATTCTTTAACATCTCTTCAGTCATCAGGACCCCAGTTGGATTTCTTTACTTGTGACAGCCTTAAAGGTGGTTTCATTTACATTTGCTAAAATGTCACAATATAGGAAGATATTTTGAGTTTGATGTTTCATCCCTTCCTTTTTTTATCCGGATGCTAGTTTTAGCTTTTCAAATGAATGTCGAGCTCAAAATAGATTTTCCATGAAGTATATTTTGTCTGATTCTTGAAACACCATGTCTGCACTAGGAGACTTGTTTTTTTTTCCAAAAAGTTTTCAACAAGAAATGGCACCTCTGCTCCGGCTTGCTTTTTAACAATAGCAACACTACAGCAGAGGGGCTGGGTTGTTCAGCAGCTAGCCACCTAGAAGGCTCCTGCTATTTTAACAGTCAGATATTGACAGAACCGATACTTCTTCTTCCTTCCTAATGACTTCAATTATGTTGGAGCTGAGTAAAATAGCCAACAAATAATGGCATTAACATATTTGAGGAACTACTTATTTTCCACTGTCAGGGACAGTGGTGATGCCTGTCCTGTGTCAGGAAGACTGAGATGGTGGAGAATTTTAAAACAGAATCATGATAAGTAATATAAGATAATAGCATAAACATAGGTCATCTAGAAGGAGTGTGATATTGCTATACAGCTCTCTTGACCCTTGATTTGTACAACCTCAGGTCAGTATCCAAATATAATATAAGCTTAAAGAGTCCACATAAAACAAAGTTTTAAAAGATTAATTTATTCTTGAGCCTAATTTTCTTGAATCTAGTAGATATTTTTTATTACTTCTCTGGAATTCATAGCATTTAATAAGATGTTAATTGTCATTTTATAGTTGTCATAATGAATTCCTATCTAAAATATTTGGAAACATTGTAACATTGCACTAATTTTTAATGTAATTTTTCCACAAGTAAAGAATACACTGTTTACTTTTGCTTTTCCTTTGCTTTTCCCAGCTCACTTCCACATACCTCCCTTCTCCCCCAGATCCACTCTCTCTTTATTCCTTTTCAGAAAAGAACAGACCTCCAAGAGAAGACAGCTCAATGGGACAAAACAAGATACAATAAGACAAGAAGAAAATCCTTATACCAAGACAAGGCAAGGCAACCCAATAAAAGGAAAAGAATCCCAAAACCAGGCTAAAAAAGTCAGAGACACACCTGCTTACACTGTTAGGAGTTTCATGAAACCCCAAAGCTAATAGCCATAAGTTATATGCAGAGAACCTGGTGCAGAACCATGTGCCATTTCAGTCCCCGAGAGCCCATATGAGGCTGTTTAGTTGATTTAATGGTCTATGTTATCTTGGAGTCGTCTATCCAGTGGGATACCTTTTAGTTGCTTATGACATTGCTTATTTTGGTGAATTTCTCAAATATACTTTAAAAGAATGAATATTCATCTTACAGTGTTGGAGAGAACACTCTATAAAAGTTATCTGAGAAAAGTGCATTGCTATTCAAATTTTATATATCTTAATTATGTTTGTGTACTGATGAGCATTTCTTTTTTCTTTTTCTTTTTTTGTTATTTTTTCTTTTTTGTTTTTTTTTTCATTAAATTTTTTATTGGATATTATATTTACATTTCAGATTTTATCCCCTTATCCCACTCCACCCTAGCACCCAGGAACCCCCTATCCCATACCCCCCCTTCTGCTTCTATAAGGATGTGTCCTCACCTACCCACTCCACCCCCCCCCATTCAGTGTTCAGCCTTCACAGGAACAAAAATCTCCTCTCCCACCTATGCCCAACAAGGCCATCCTCCCCTACGTATGCAGCTGGAGTCATGGGTCCTTCCCTATGTGATCCCAGACTGGTGGTTTAGACCCTGGGAGCTCTGGCTGGTTGGTATTGTTGCTCTCCTCATGGGACCACAAATCCTTTAGGGAGGCTACTGATTTGTTTGAGTTAATTTTATATCCAGCCACATTACTGAAGTTGTTTATAAAGTTCAGTAGTTCCCTGGTGGAAGTTATAGAGTCACCTAAGTATACTATCATATCATCTGCAAATAGTGAAATTTTGACTTCTTCCTTTCCTATTTGCATCCCTTTCACCTCCTTTTGTTGTCTAATTGCTCTGGCAATTATTGAATAGGTAGGGTGAGAGTGGGCAGCCTAGTCTAGTCCTGATTTTAATGGGATTGCTTCAAGTTTCTCTCCATTCAGTTTGATGTTGGCTACTGGCTTGCTGTATATTGCTTTTACTATGTTTAGGTATGGGCCTTGAATTCCTGATATTTCCAAGACTTTTAACATGAAGGGATGTTGAATTTTGTCAAATGCTTTCTCAGCATCTAGTAAGATGATCATGGGTTTTTTTTTTTCTTTGAGTTTGTTTATATAGTGGATTGCATTGATGGATTTCCAAATATTGAACCATCTCTGCATTCCTGAAATAAAGCCTACTTGATCATGATGGATGATTGTTTTGATGTGTTCTTAGACTCGGTTTGTGAGAATTTTATTGAGTATTTTTGCATTAATATTCATAAGAGAGATTGGTCTGAAGTTCTTTTTTTGTTGGGTCTTTGTGAGGTTTAGGTATGAGCGTAATTGTAGCTTCGTAGAACGAATTGGGTAGTGTTTCTTCTGTTTGTATTCTGTGGAATAGTTTGAAGAGAATTGGTATTAGGTCTTCCTTGAAGGTCTGATAGAATTCTGCACTAAAACCATCTGGTCCTGGAGTTTTTTGGATGAGGAGACTTTTAATGACTGCTGATATTCCTTTAGGGGCTATTGAACTGTTTAGATGGTTTATCTGTTCCTGATTTAATTTTGGTACCTAATATCTGTCTAAAAAATTGTCCATTTCATCCAGATTTTCCAATTTTGTTGAGTATACGCCTTTGTAGTAGGATCTGATGATTTTTTGAATTTCTTCAGTTTCTATTATTACATCTTTCTTTTCAATTCTGATTTTACTAATTTTGATACTGTCTTTGTGCCCTTCGGTTAGTCTGGCTAAGGGTTTATCTATCTTGTTGATTTTCTCAAAGAACCAGCTCCTGGTTTTATTGATATTTTGAATAGTACTTTCTGAAATCTGGTTGATTTCAGGCCTGAATTTGATTATTTCCTGCCATCTACTCCTCTTGGGTGTATTTGCTTCTTTTTGTTCTAAAACTTTCAGATGTGCTGTCAAGTTGTTAGTGTATGCTCTCTCCAGTTTCTTTTTGGAGGCACTTAGAGCTGTGAGTTTTCCTCTTAGTACTACTTTCATGGAGTCCCACAAGTTTTGGTATGATGTGTCCTCATTTTCATTAAATTCTAAAAAGTCTTTAATTTCTTTCTTTATTTCTTCCTTGACCAAATCATCATTGAGTAGAACATTGTTCAGTTTTTACCTGTCTGTGGACTTTTTATTGTTTTGTCATTATTAAAGACCAGCCTTAGTCCATGGTGATCTGATAGGGTTTAAGGGATTATTTCAATCTTTTTGTATCTGTTAAGGCCTATTTTTTGATCAATTATATGCTCTATTTTGGAGAAGATACCCTGAGGTGCTGAAAAAAAAGATACATTCTTTTGTTTAAGGATGAAATGTTCTATAGAGATCAGTTAAAACTATTTGGTTCATAACTTCTGTTAGTTTCATCATGTCTCTGTTTAGTTTCTGTTTCCATGATCTGTCCACTGCTGAGAGTAGGGTGTTGAAATCCCCCACTATTATTGTGTGAGGTACAATGTATGCTTTGAGCTTTAGTAAAATTTCTTTTATGTATGTGGATGCCCTTGCATTTGAGGCATAGATGTTCAGAATTGAAAGTTTATCTTGGTAGATTTTTTCTTTGATGAGCATGAAGTGTCCTTCCTTATCTTTTTTGATAAATTTTGGTTGAAAGTCAATTTTAATTGATATTAGAATTGATACTCCAGCTTGTTTCTTGGGACAATTTGCTTGGAAGTTTTTTTTTTTTTTCCATCCTTTTACTCCGAGGTAGTGCCTTTCTTTTTCACTGAGGTGTGTTTCTTGTAAGCTGCAAAATTCTGGGTTCTGTTTATGTATCCGGTCTGATAGTCTAGGTATTTTTATTGGAGAATAGAGTCCATTTATGTTACAAGATATTAAGGAAAAATGATTGTTGCTTCCTGTTATTTTTGTTATTAGAGATGGAATTATGTTTGTGTAAATATTTTCTTTGTTGGTTGTTGGAAGATTACTCCTTTGCTTTTTCTAGGTTGTAGTTTCCTCCTTGTGTTGGAGTGCTGGATTTGTGGGAAGATATTGGGGAAATTTGGTTTTGTTGTGGAATATCTTGGTTTCTCCATCAATAGTGATTGAGAGTTTTTGCTGGGTATAGTAGTCTGGGCTGGCATTTGTGGTCTCTTAGGGTCTGTATAATATCAGTCCAGGATCTTTTGGCTTTTATAGTCTCTGGTGAGAAATCTGGTATAATTCTTATAGGTCTGTCTTTATATGTTACTTGACCTTTTTCCCTCACTGCTTTTCATATTTTTTCTTTGTCTTGTACATTTGATGTTTTGATTATTACATGTTGGCAGGTATTTCTTTTCTTGTCTATTCTATTTGGAGTTCTGTAGGCTTCTTGTATATTCGTGGACATCTCTTTTTTTAGGTTAGAATAGTTTTCCTCTATAATTTTGTTGAAGATATTTACTGGCCCTTTAAGTTGGGAATCACCCTCATCTATACCTATTATCCTTAGGTTTGGTCTTCTCATTGTGTCCTGGATTTCCTGGATGTTTTAGGTTAGGAACTCTTTGTGTTTTGCATTTTCTTTGACAGTTGTGTCTGTGTTTTCCATGGTATCTTCTTTACATTAGATTCTTCTACCTCTTGTATTCTTTTGGTAATGCTTGAGTCTATGACTCCTGATCTCTTTCCTAGGTTTACTATCTCCAGGGTAGTCAACTTTTGAGATTTTTTATTGTTTCTACTTTCATTTTTAGATCTTGGATGGTTTTATTTAATTTCTTCATCTGTTTGGTTGTGTTTTCTTGCAGTTCTTTAAGGGAATTTTGTGTTTCTTATTTAGGGCTTCTACCTATTTACCTGTGTTCTCCTGTACTTCTTTAAGGGAGTTATTTATGTTCTTCTTAAATTCCTCTACCATCATCATGAGAAGTGATTTTAAACTGAATTCTGCTTTACTGGTGTGATGATGTGTCCATGACTTGCTATGGTGGAAGACCTGGGTTCTGATGATGCCAGATAACTTTGGTTTCTGTTGCTTATGTTCTTTTGCTTGCCTTTTGCCATCTGGTTGTCTCTAGTGCTACCTTCTCTCACTGTCTCTGACTGAAGCCTGTCTCTCCTGTTAGTTTGCTTGTGTCAGAACTCCTGAGGGTCCAGCTGTCTCTGTGATCCTGTGATACTGAGGTCCTGGGTGAAAGAGCTCCTGTGACTCAGGACTCAGGCTTCCTCTGGAATTCTAAAATCCTACTGCTGTGAGGGCAGTGATTCCTTTAGGATGGTTCAGGATTTGGTGTCTTCATGGAAGCAGACCAACGAGTTGTCTGCCCCATCCAAATGAACCAAGTGAGGGGTGGAAAGGGAGTGGTATTCTGGAGGGCAAGGTTTAGTTGGGTAATGGGTCCTGAGTGCCCCAGGCTCCCAATTGCAGATCTAGGGTTTTGGGTTGTGGGAGAGGGTTTTTACCTGCTTCTCTGAGTGCATTGGTTCCTCTAGGATGATTCAGGGTATGGTGTCTTCATGTGAGCAGACCAGCTAGGTGAATACCCCAGCCAAAAGGCCTTCATGAACATTCTATCAGAAGTCTTTTTGGTTTTAAAACAGAAGCTTCAGCTTGCTAACTGAGGAAGAATAAATTCTTCAAACCTGAAAAGGAGTTTTACAGAGAACATTTCTTTGGATCTTCTGAACTTGGCATTCCAAGCCCTTTCTGGTTGATTTCCCCTGGGAATATTACATTCTGTGTGTTCCATACTCACCATTCTTATATTAATTGTTTATAACATTTATTTACATATATATATATATATATATATATATATATATATATATGATCATTTCAGAGGACAACTTGTGGAGGTCACATTTCTTCTTTTACTGTGCAATTTCCAAAAATTAAAGGTAGATAACTAGGCTTGGCAGCAACTGCCTTTACCCATTTAGCCATCTACTTGGCTTTGGCCACCTTGAAGAACAGCTTTATAACAAGTATTTTTATTCTGTTTACTAAGCCTGTTTGCCATGATAGTATTTACTAGACCTCACACATATTAGGTAAATATTCCAACACTAAAACTGTATCAATAGCCCCTGCTTACTAAAGGATTCCTTCTCCTTGGCTTTTCAAGTCAGTTATTTTTCTACCCCTGACTTTCTTCTAGCTAGTCTCCTTAATTTATTGTGCAGTTTGAATTGTGCAATACAAGCATATTCTTCACACAATATTTTGTCCAGAAAGAGTTAGACACTATTATTTTTATTGTCATAAAAATTTCCTAGCATGAGAAGAAAACAAAATAAAAATAAGATAAGACAGCTTGACAGCTTGTGTGTGTGTGTGTATGTGTTTGTGTGTGTGTGTTTAATATTGAACAATCAATAGTAAGAACCTAAGTTAGAGTACATCAATGATGTCTGGAAATCCCACAACACGCCTAGGAATTCAAGCTTCAAGATGTAAATTACAGATGTTCACCTTGGTTAATCTGGAGTGATAAAATATTTTTGCCCTCCTTGTTTCCCTACCTACCATCAGCAAGCCCCATAACATGAGTTCTAATTCCTTAACTTACCAGGAAAAATTCACAGAAACTCACAAGTAGTGAAAATACAGAAAACAAATGTTCATGGAGGGTTCAGTCACAAATGAGACACCAATCCATAACTCTGTCCACAAATCTGAGACTCTCAATATAGTATATGAACCATGCAAATTGGCCTCATCAGGTTAAAAAGTGTAAATTTTGGAGATGGTTCTGGGGAATTTAGAGAGAGAATTGGAAGAGTATATATGACTAAAATACAGTGGATGTATATATTAATAAAATCTTTAAATAATTAATCAAAATATTATGATATTATATAAAAAAGAAATTAGGTCATTTTATATGATCTTCAGCAGGAGAAATGAGGTTTATATGAAATAAGTGTATGTACCTCAAAAACAAACAAATACTGCAGTGTTTCCAAAACAGACATAAAATGTCTAGCATGACAATCTGTTCTTCAAACTCAATTTCATTACTAATTTACCACCTGTGTCCTGGGGCAGTATTATATGATTCTTATGCTCTCAGTTTATCAGTGTTGAAGTAAATGAACCAGTGGGTTTTCAGTGCTGTTTTCTGGTTCTGGGTGTTCAAGATCCCTCTGTACCCCTTCTCCCCATCTCAAATACTGCATCACCCATACATAGGAACACTGATTCTCTGTGCTCCTTTTGATGCCTTCACTTTGTCCATCAAAGCACTGAGAATTTTAGGACAGTGTCTGTGTTTCCAGAGGTCAATTTATAGGTGAAATGATGACAAGTTAGTGAACAAGTTGCTGTGAATGTTTAAGCAGAGGCTGGGCCATGTTGTTTGAATCTCCACTCCCCATTATAGGTTTGATATCTGTATTCCTACTAAAGAAATCCTAGGCATTTCTGAAAAAGGAAGGAGTGCTACTGGGAATTACAACAAACCTGTTTGACTTATATCTGGATAATTGTACATAAGGAAATTGTTCATAAGGAAAATGAATCCTTTCCTCAAAATAGTCTTTTAATAACTTAGAAAGAATGGCTTCCAAGGACTCTCTAAACCCAGGTCACCTGAGGAATGTGCTGCATACTTAGCCTTCACCACTATGGTCCCATCCATATAAAACTTAATCCTCGAGGAACATGCTGTAGAACCTACCTGCTAATTAAATTTAAGAACCAAGACTAGTTGAATCACTAAGATTTTAAGTACTGAAAACAGGAGGCCTGAGACAAGAATGGGTCCTGCTCTGGTCTGATAATTTTAATGAACTCTCTAACTGCCTTCCTCCAGCCAAATGCTTCCCATGGAGCAAGAAGCACACAATACTAAATAAGCTATATCGGGGAAATATCTATTTGTTCTAGAGTATCAACTAAAAGATGTATCAGTTACAGACTATAGATGCTTTCTAATCCTCTCAACTGACCTTGAACCTATTGTTATGTCTGAATAATATTTTTCCAAAACTCAGTATATGATAGCGCAATGTTCTAGATTGCTTCCTATTGTTATGATAAACACTATGACCAGAAACAACAGAAAAAAAAAAGGCTGATTTTAGCTTACATGAGTCCATTATTGAATGAAGTCAAGTCAGGAAATTTGAGGCAATAACTGAAGAAGAGATAAGAAGAGATAGAGAAGAATGGATCCCAGCTTAAACATTTATCTATCTTACAGAGTACAGGCCTTCCTACCCATGAATAATACTGCCCACAGTAGGCTGAGACCACCTATATAAATTAGCAATAAAGGTGATGCTCCCACATACACCAATCTGATGGAAGCAATTCTTCACTTGAGATTCCCTCTTCCCAGCACATATAACTGTATATATATTATTAGTCTTAATCTGTAGCTGTATGCAGTCCTTGAAAAATGTTGGAAAATAGAAAGAGAGTAGATTTAGATATTCAAACACACACACACACACACACACACACACACACACACACACATACACACACACGGCCTGTTGAAGTGTAGATTAAAGCAAGAAATAGGAAATGACATGGGAATCAAGAAGAATTTTCCTTGTGCTCTTGAAACATTCTTGGTCAAGGAGAAATTGGCCCAAAGCCCAAGATCTCTTTGAAATTTTAGATAAAAATTAAGTTCTAGGTCAGAAATATCAGTGATTTATTGTGTTGTTCCTCCTTTTATACCTGAAGAATAAACAACTCCTCTGCCTTCTAATCATACTTCTTTATCAGAAGAAGAACCAGAAATGAGTCTTAACTTGTTAGATTGATTGGCTCTTAATTCTTTAAGCATTAAGCAAACACTTTTTGTAGTTTAGGGAAGGAACTCCTTCTTTTAGCCTCAGAGTATAGAACTCATTCAATGTTACTTAGATTTATAAAAAGAAAATTTAAGAGACTGAGAACAATGTAGGTCCACTAATTAGTCACTTATGAATAAATTTTTTTCTTGAAATTCTAAGAGAAAATGTCATTCTCTGTTTCATATTACTGAAAATGAGTTTTCTTCCCATGTATGTTTTTACAATGTAGATAAATATGAAAACTGTCATAAAGTAATATTTGTCTTAAGTTCTTACTGAACCAGAATGAGCACATATATAAATAAAATTTCAATAAATTCATTTTTTTGTTTGTGAGAGATAACCAAGAATTAATCTAGTTAAAATATGCACATATATATATATATACATATATATATGCATACTGCTGTTTTATATAAATCCATTTTTTCCTTCATTTTCACCCTAATTTATATCCACAACTTGAAATCAAACAAGATATGTTTAATACATAAGATTGGTCCCTTAGCAAGTTAATATTGAAGAAAATATGAAATTCCTACTTATTAAACAATAAGAAACAAATCATAAACAGTCAAAGCAGAATGAATACAACAGTCTGAGAATTGCCACTGTCCACAGCCACTTAGGATACCAGAACCTTATCCCAGTGCTCTCAATATTTTTAGAAGTCCTTTTTTGGGAATTTTCAGATATTTTTGGTGCAGACCCTTTGAAATATTCTTAGAGATGGTGCATCTTTGCCAATTGAGGTCAGATTCTATTTTTGGAGAGAGCAAAAAGCCAATGAAAGCAAACTCAGCCAAGTGATCATGGGGATTCTTTCCACTTCTGATAAAATCAAAGCACACTTATGAATCCCAGCATGGTGTGTTTATGCGGCTTTGTAAGTTTCTGTTGGCATTGAGAACAATTTCAGATAAAAGTTACAAGTATGTTCTGAGTATCAGAGCTTGTGATTAGCTTCCAAAAATGATGACTTTAAAGAAAACACTTTTTTAACACAGTAGAAAAAGAGTGCTTTTTATACTATTCTCCAAAATTAATTCTAAAGAAGTATTTAAAGTACTGTTTAAGTCAAATTATAAAAATTTAGAGGCATAGTTTATTAAGACAAAATAAGAACATTTAGAGCATATATTACATAAATAAAACGTCAATATAACACATTTAAAGAAAATGATTTAACATGAGTATATAACACGGGAGAAATGAGTTGAGTAAATTCACACATTTCTCACAATGAGAAAGATTTTACTATTAGGAGAAATAAAACTACTAAATGATTAACCCAATGAAGTAGAAACAACAGTGACTTCACGTACAACATAGGAATGTTGTAGGACAAATGACAACCTGCAAGAAATCCCTGCAGTGGCATATGTGACCTGGTAAGCTCATTTATTAAAATAAATGTATGCAAATTGTTGTGAATATTCACAAAGTTTATTTTCAATTAAATTATCTGTATGAGAGTTAAAGAAAAATAGTCTGATGTTTTGCTAATGGAGGCTTAAATTAGTAAAATTTGACATTTCTATATGCTGGAATAAGAAATGGCATGCAAATATTTATAAAATACAGATTGTAAAAAAAATTACAAAATTTAGCTATTTTACTTCTTTTGGCATTTAGTCTATTTTCCCAGTGTTTTTAAGTCAATATCTCCCTGCTGTAGGCATCGACATAGTTTGAGCATGTGTGCATCCAGACTTTTACTCTTCTCTGCATGCTGGCTAAGCTATGCGTTATCATCCTTTCTCCTGGAAGAAGCTTCATCTATACAGTTGGAAGTTTTCTCACTAGCAATGCCATGAACTTTAGTCCACATTTGGAAGGAAAGGCTCTAGTAAAAGCTCTTTCTTCAGCACATGCAGGGATGTCTGTGTCAGGTAAGCACCACATACTTACTGCCTTCCCCTTTCCTGGCAAGGGCTCTGTACACTCTGAAGCAGGGTAGGCTATTTAAAGTTTGTGATTATCACTTCAAAATTCAGGCTGTTTTTAATAACTCTTTAAATTATAGAGAACATTATCCAAGCAGCTGATATCCTTTTGTATCAGATGACCATTGAACCTATCTTTTTTGCTGATCTTTGCACCTTTACACATGTGTTTTTCTTTTTGGTTAAAGCTAAAAATATGTTTCTGGTTACTCACTTATTGCCTTGCATTAAAGTCTGAGTTCTTGCCACCCACTTCATTTGTTTAACAGTTTATAGGGGTGAAAATACCTGAATGGACTAAATCTGAATTCAGCCACACAGCAGAGCCTATATAAGAAAATGCTGGAAGAAAAACTTTTGGAATTATCAGCATTTCCAATTTGTAAACAGGTATTATTAAAAGTGCTGGAGTGGAATCATCCAGAAAGAAATCACGTTGTAAAACTGAGCTTCTGTAGTCTCCTGAATTGGAACATTTCTCACCTGGCAGTGCTGTTTGGGGGAGCTATGGAAGTTTGCGAGTAATCACTGAAAGTGATTGGAGAAGTGTCATTGAAAGTTATTGTTAACCTTGCTTCTGGGTCCTTTTTGGCCTCATGATCTGGCAAGTTATAAAGCCAAGCTGCAAGCCAGTGCCACCACTGACTAAGCTGGATCTGTCCTCTTACTCTCTAGGTTATGGCTTCTAAACTGTACTAAAACTTCCCCTTGCCTCAGTAATGCAAGTGTTGAATATGTAGGCATTGTTTCAATGTCTATCAAATGATTTTTAATTTCATGTGGCATTTCAAGACTATTGATAATTTTTGGTTTTGTTTCTGAGACAGTGTCTCATTATGTAATCCATGTAAACTTAAAATTTATTTATTTTTAATTAATTAATTAATTAACATCACAAGCACTGGAGGAATCTCAATCCCTTCTTTCAGAGACTCTCCTCCCATCTTTCTTCCTCTTCTCTGAGACGGTTGGGTTTCCCCTGAGTTTTCCCCAACCCTGGAACAGCAAGTCTTTTCCAGATTAGGCTCATCCTTTCCCTCTGAGGCCAAATAAGGCAGACCTCTTGGGGAAAGGACACCAAAGTCAGGCTACAGCTTTAGAAAGAGTCTCCCTACAGTTGTTGGGGAACCCACATGGAAACTGAGCTGCACTTCTGCTACATATGTCCCGGGAGGCTTCTTTGGTTGTTGGCTGAGTCTCTGAAAGTACCCAGATGTCCAGATTAGTTGACTCCATTGGTCTTTCTGCATGGTTCTTATCCCCTTTAGAGCCTTCAATTCTTCCCCCAACTCTTCCATAAAAGTCCCTTGCCTCTGTCCAATGTTTGGCTGTGGGTATCTGTATCTTTCAGTCAGCTGTTGGGTAAAGTCTTTCAGAGGGCAGTTATGTTGGCTCCTGTCTGCAAACATGACAGTATCATTAATAATGTCAATGACTGGTGCTTGATTATGCAAAGAGTTTCAAGTTGGGCTGGTTATTGGTTGGCCAATGCTTCAGTCTCTGCTCCATCTTTGTCCCTGGTTTTTTTTTAGACAGGACAAATTTGGGGTCAAAAGTTTATGGGTGGGTTGGTGCCCTTATCCCTTCACTGGTGGTCCTGCCTACCTACAGGAGGTGAAATCTTCAGGTTTCATGTCCCCATTGTTAGATATCCTGGCTAAGGTAGCCTGCATTGAATCCTTGGAGCCTCCCCCATCCCAAGTCTCTGGAACTTCCTAGAGATTCCTTCATGCACATACCCTGGCAGCTGCAGGTTTCCATTTAATTCTTCTGGCCATTTTGACTTCTCTCCTGTCTTTTCCAACACCTGAATTTAGCCACTTTCCCTCCCTTTCCCTTCTCTCACTCAGTTCCCTCCTTCCCTGTGCCTCCTGTGAGGACAATTCACTTTCCTCAGCTTCTGATCCCAGAATTACAGGTATGTACCACAGTGCCAGATGACAATTGTTAACATGAATCATGTTCTTGATGAACCAACAGGGTATACTACAGTTGTATTTCTCACAATAGGAAAAGAAATTTTAGAGATGTATAATGAATCACTTGTTGAAGCCATAGACACAGTATTAGAGTCTCTCTGAATTAGGATCTTCCCACACTGTCAATAGAAATATCTAGTTCATCCCAGGTGCACCTGGGGCAACACTCTATTTGTAAAGTTTCATTAAGGAAAATGAGCTGGGGAGATAACAAGTGGAGAAATCACTTCTTATGTGAGAATGGAATTCAAATCTCCAGAGCCTAAATAAATGCTGGGTGACCATGATGGCCCATATCTGATTCCTGTGCTCCAGGAAATAAAGGTAAAGTCTTACTAGAATGAACTCGCTGGCTAGACAAGACCTGCTACTCAGTCTTAAAATAACAATAGGGGACAATAAGGTTATTGTGAGTCCTCAAGATTGAGATCAATTCAGAAAAATATAAGTATGAAAATGTCTTTATGATGTGTAGACACATACACATAGCAGCTGAGAAGCATGTCTCCAAATTCCAAATGGCATAAAGCAGAAGTTTCTGACCTTAGAAAAATTTCCCCCTTTTTCCTGAGCATATATTCAGGGAAGTTCTATCAACCATCTTTGCTGACCCACCTTGAACATGCAACTACTCCAGCCATCCTTAAATGTCCCCATCCTTTCGTACTTAAACATACACATTGTCAAGCAAAAGCATTCATGTTTCAGCCACTGAGACTGTATAGAGAAATTATTCATTGTTTTATCCCACCTAAGTTACAAACTTCAAACCTCATCCATCAGCAAAATGGTTTCAGTCATGAGACTGATGACTAATTTACCTGCAGTGAATATGTTGTGTATGGGAAGCCAAGTCAAGAAGCAAGCAGGGCTGGAATGACACTGCCAAGTCAAAATTAGGAGCTTTCAGCCTAGTCGTGTTCAAAGGCATAGTTAGGGCCACCCCCAGGTTCAGAAGAATGAAGAATACACACCAAATGGAGTACTGAGCATTAGCCACTCACGTTCCGGAGGAGCTGTGCAGGCTGAGTTTTCCACTACACTTACTAGTTGCTTTCAACCTTGTATATCACCTCCTCTCCTGGGTGATGCAGTAAAAGGATGGGAAGAGGGATGTTTTACATTCATGGCTGATGAAGGCAGTTTAATTCAGCCACCTTGTTTCAGGAAAAGAAGGAGGCTCCCATATTTGTCTTGTTTTACACACAGCATCTCACTATGAAACTCTGGTTGTCTTGGAACTCTCTATGTTGACCAGGTTGGCTTTGAATACACAAAGATCTGCCTGCTTTTGCCTCCTCAGTGGTGGGATTAAGTGTGCCACTTGCTTGAAGGACTTCAACCTAACCAGGGTTCTAGACACAGAGCATTCTTACAATGCTGATCCCAGCAAGGTTAATAGCTTATATTTCTTTGCATTAAATCACTTCTTTTGTTCTCATCAATAAAAATTGTTTCTACCTTTTTTTTATTTTGATTTAGTTCATTCTTCTAGACTTAACACAATGCATCATTTATACTAGGGCAATGTGTAAACTTCATAATTCTGTGTCTAGTGCCTAGGTGTAAAAGGGACTATAAACTGTTTATCGTTATAAACTGTTAAGAAGTCACTTCTGATAAACATATGGGCATAAGAAAGCAGTGACCTATTTCTGAATCCTACTCTCTATGCGCCTAAAGTCAGGAAAGCATGTAGCTCCTCCATGGATGCGTCGGAAGCACCTTTCTCCACTTGCCCTTCGTCTCAAATTAATTTTCATTTTTTATTTATTATTATTATTATTATTATTATTATTATTATTATTGGTTTTTCGAGACAGGGTTTCTCTGTATAGCCCTGGCTGTCCTGGAACTCACTCTGTAGACCAGGCTGGCCTCGAACTCAGAAATCCGCCTGCCTCTGCCTCCCAAGTGTTGGGATTAAAGGCGTGCGCCATCACTGCCCGGCTCAAATTTATTTTTATTTGACTATTTCTATGTACATAAATAAAATTTGCTCAGTTCATATATGTACATGACCCAGGGCTGACCATTTGGTATTACACAGCCAATTTGGGGTTCTTCTTTAACATCATCGCCCCAACACGCAGAAGTCCTGGGTTGCCTGTGGTTGCCTACAGCCCTGACCACTTTTGTCACCACATTAACTCATTCATTGATATCAGCATTATCCAAGTCTAGAATGTAAGACCATGAGATTGTAAAAGCAGGAGGAAGCCTCTTCCTGAAGCCGACTCCCCAACCTGCTGCTGAAAGTACTGTTCTGCAGCTGGGGGTGTCTGGGAAAGGCTGCGGCACTGGAGCCTCTGCCCCTATCATGTTACACTTCAGAGAGGGTGACCCGTTCATACAAAACAAAGGAGCTTTGACCTTTGCCCTTCCAGAAACCAAAGCCATATGAAGATAAAATGACTCATTTCTTGGCTCTAAATATGTACTAACACTTTTTGTCCCGAATAGTTTTGAGTTCAGTTTTTCTGAATTGTTTTCTTTACTCTTATTTCAATTGCATATTTTAACAAAAACAACTCATTTCCTTTTCGTTAAAGTCAATATATTTATACTTATCTTCATAATGTATCTCACTTATGAATGTTTCTGTACTTGTTTTCTTTCTTTCATTATCTTGTTTGCTTCTCACGATGACCCCTAAGTCTTAGAGAAGCTTGTCTTTCTGCAGTTACATCGAAGGAGATCAGTATTTCTCCATTTACTCTGAGAATGCTGTTTCCTCTCTAAGGCTTTTTTGTTTGTTTGTTCAATTTTAACAAATCTGTAAAACATCACTTTAAAAACATTTGCCATTTTCTTTGATTCAAGGAAACCATTACTATCTTAACATTTAGTGCCTAAACAAATATCCTGAACTAGTGCTTTAAAATAGCATTTTTATGTTTCTAAAAGACTAATGACCTAAGTATTATTTATTTCATTTAATGGGGTGTCCCAGTTACTCTAATCAAAAAGAGTAAAATTATTTTTTTGAATATTTATCTTTAAGAAAATATTGACAATAGAAATTCTATAATAAATATATCATATTATTTTCCATATTATTTAAGTCAAAAGTTAAATAAAACAAAGAAAGTAGTAGTCGATAGGAAAGAGATCTACTTCTGATCAGAAAGTATATATACAATGCAGTTGGGAAACAAATAATATTTAAAGACACAAAAGCTCTCTTTGAATTCATGAAACCCTAATAATCCTTGGAAAGGACACATGCATTTTAGATTTATACTAGAGCCGCCATCTTGCACGCCAATGTTCTAGCATGATCACAACACTTTACCAAATTGAAGAACATAGAGAAAACAAAATTTTCTGATTCTTCGAGCTGTCCACAGACCCGAATTTCTTCCCAAAGGTTTAATGGTAGAGATAACATATATAATAAGTACAAATTATAAGAGGCCGATGTGTTAAACTGTAAATTGAGTAAACAAACAAACAAAGCTCTAGAAAATGTACATCTCTAGCAAACAAAGACAGCACTTTGGGTGGACAAGTGTTGGAGGGGATGAGAGGAAAGCTCTGCAGCTGGAAACCTGTCTTCAGGAAGAGCAAAGGCTGTTGAGTCTCTGGCTCACGAGCATCAGGGAGCAGGTGGTGCCTGGCAGGCTAACCATTGCTAACTCTGCATTTATTCCTTTAGCTATAACTGTACATTAATTCAATAAGCTGCTCTAATAAAATAATGCATTTTCAAAATGCTTAGCTGGCATTTGTGGAGGGGATAGGCGGGTTTTTTTTATTATTATTTACTGGGGAATGAATCCTAAAGGAATCTGTGACTGAAGCCAGATCATGCTGTAGTCTGTTCTGGCCTCCAGGGGTCACCCTTCCCTTTAATGACTATACAACAATAGTCTTGAGACTCCACCCTAACAGACTTGCCTCTTTAAAAAAAAAAAAAACAAAACAAAACAATTTCTTGTGGTATGATAACTGTGAGAATCCCAATCATTGCTTATATACTTCAAAACCTGAAACCTGTGCTAGGTGATATCTTGGTAATCCCCAGGCTTTTGTCTCTGAGCTATCTCTCTCTCTAGTCACACCATATTCTTGCCTCAGTTCAACTTGAGAAAAGCCCAACTTGAGAAATTTCTGATGCCCTCATGCTAATCTGTGCTAAAAGCGACACTGGCTCATCTCAGTGCCCCCCACAGTATAGCAGCAGACAACATGTTTAACAAAGCTCTGCTCAACACTTGAGGATGGTAGGGGAAAAAAAGAAAAAGAAAACAATTTTACAAGATTTCCAAAGAATATGAACGTCTTCATTGGGGTTCCTGTGTTAATACCTGGAGACACACATACGTGCATATGTATACACATATACACTTCACACCTCACATTGTATTAGCCCACTTGTCTCTCACCTGGAATCAAGATCCTCAAATCCTCTGGGAACCCCATAGAGGGGAATATGTATGTTTCTAGAAGTACACATGACCAACAAGGAACATAACCCTTTGTCTCCCATAACACAGCTGTCCTCTCCCATATCACAAATTTTCTTCTTCACAATAAAAGCTAATCTGTTTATTGCCACTATGATTAGTTTTCATACAGCAGTACCCACTTAGACTCTGTTTCGGGGATGAGTCTATGAGAGAAAAGAGGTCACTGTGCCTTGAGCATCCTCAAAATAAAAGGAAATATATGCAGAGCCAAGTCATGAGTGTACAGGGAAAAGACGAGAATTAGAGCACAGTGCTGATGGGATTTTACTCAGGCCTAGTGCTGCACGGTTGAGCATAGGCAGAACACAAGAAGGACAAATTATCCAGCAACCAGGATTATTACTGGATGATTTTTTCTGTCAAAGAGCACTTGTCTTTCAAAGGCTAAAAGTTGATGTGGAGGTGTGGATGGAGTGTGGGGAGTGGTATGAGACCAGCATGACTGTTAGCTGGAGGGGAAAACCTTGAAAAAAAATTCCAGGACCCAGCTTTAGTACTTTTCCAAGACCTGTCCTGCAGGACTTTAATATGTAAGCATTCAGACAGGGTGATCACTGGGTCCCTAAAAACCACTACAGTTAAATAATTTCTTCAATTTATGCAGAGCAGGACTCCGTGGAAGAAAGACTAAGGACAAAGATTTCTGTTGCTCGCAGCTTTCTTCATCTCTGACCCAAACTGGAATGCTTCACTCACTAAATCAAGGACATTTCAGAGAAGCTAGGTTGGCGATCATGTAGAGTTATATGATACAGTTCCCTCTGACTTCCAGACACTTCACTCAGCAAGGACAATAATGTCCCTCGGAAACTTTCTAATAAACTTCATTCTTCGTGTACAGATTTTCCAGTGATGCCCTAGCATTCTGTAGCAAACGGAGCACAGGGCAAAGCCAAGATATCTTTGAAACTATGCACAACCCAACAGTTCAAATATGATCACCTAAGGTATTGATGTTAGCACCACTGAACTAATATTCTTTTTTTTAAAAGGACTCCTTCAAAAAAATAAAAAAAAATAAAGAATTCCTTCATAATAAAAATAATAAGTATATTTCAAAACACAAGGCCTTTTCTGGGCAAAACGCCAATGAGCACTGTTCCATGGGAATAAATGCAGGGCTGAGTATAAAGGCAAGAAAGAGTAGAAATGGAGGATACAAAACAAATGAATATCCAAAAGGTCTCTAAGCCTTGGTTATCAGTTTTATAAATCAAATGACATTTGGGGACATTTTTTCTGTGTCATTATATCATAAGGAATCATTTAAAACTTCCTTCCTTGGAAATCTGGTATACTTTTTATTTAATAAGTTAAATTTTGTTTACTGTTCAGCTATGCCTCTTCATTTACATGTATTGCATGCAAAATTCTAATTGGTCTCTTTTTACTCACCTTTAAAATAAATATACTTGACTGTGTTAACATTTTATATAAAATAGCCCAGACATGTACAAGTACTGCTAAAATTAAATCATCAATAATCACTATCTAAAATGAATTACATTCCAAAAGCCTCAGCTAATGATTTATCTTTTCTTCATAGAACAGATCTTTATCAGATTGATTTATGTAGCAGCCAATCATGTTTTAGTAAACTGCAGCACGCACATGCATCTTTAAGTGATGATAAGCTGTGACTGCCCATTTATTTGTACAACACCAGCAACAGAACAAGAAAGAGAAAAGTCCCAACCTTTTTCAAAAGCATCACAGGACGGTCGAATCCTCAAAGAGATGATAATGGCTAATTCTATATCAAATATCAAAACAACTGATAGAGTACCAACACATGCAAAAATAGTGAACATTAAAATGGTGACATTTGATACAAAGAGTTCTTTCTTTTCTTATGTTTACATTATTTGCTTTGATAGTAGATGCTTTTGTTAGTTGCTGAAGTGATTGACAACCTCATGCTGCTCTATTTAATTGCCTTTTTGCAATCCAAGGATCTGTGTTTAGAAGACTCTGTTTCATAAATAAACCCAAAGTGTGTGTTTGTGTGTGTGTGCTTGTGTGTGTGTGTGTGTGCGTGTGAGTGTGCGTGTGCGTGTGTGTGTGTGTGTGTGTGTGTGTGTGTGTGTGTGTGTGTGTATGTGTATGAATTACAGAGGTTTTATTTCTCAAGCCAATTTCTTAACTACTCAGCTACAGCTGTCTCCATATTTATCTGTATTTACACTGCAATTTATTCTCGTCTTTCATGTTTTTGCCTTGTCTGTGTTTAAAAAAATTCATGGGTGCACTTAAGAGAATGAAAGCTTTCTTAAACAGCTCATGAAATTTGAAAATGTGTAAAGGTGTTATACTTAGAATATTTTAGCAAATCCCATAAATGTTCCTCAAAACTTTTAAGACCTTTATAATTACTTAGTGTGAGATTACTTCTAAGACTTTTACTCAAATAATTTTGTATTTCTCTGTATTTGTGTTCCTTCTTGCATTTTTTATAAGTTAAATCCACCAGTAATAATTTTGTGGTTAACAAAATATGACATGGAAACATCACCTTTAAAGGTTTTGCCACATGATGACTTTAAATGTTGTTTGATTGTTGTGTGGTGGACTACAAATGGTCCTATATTGTTTAGGAAACTAATGGTAACATAATCTAATGTTTAAGTTCAAATAATTATTAAAAGTAAGTTATTCCTGTTGTGATAGTATTGTATTGGTCCTCAAAATATATTTTAATATCCTTATTATTCAGCTTGAATTTTATCAGTTCTTGGCTTTGTGGTAATAAGATGATTATAAGTATAAGCCTAACACGTCTGCAGGATTCTTTGACTCCACAGTAATGCTATTTATACTGTGTTGACTTTTTTCCTAGCCTTTTTGGGGACCATAAACGAAAGAACAGTGAAAGTAGAAGCAGAAATAGAGACAAATGAAAAGTAAACTAATTTTTAGAACAGGCCTCAGAAATAGAAGCCAAATCAAGCATAAGTATTTAATTATTACATGAGATAGGGTAATAAAGAAAAAACCAAAACAACAAAACAAAAGAACAACATTAAAAAGGCTTTAAATTGAAATTATCACTGGACCATACTGCAATAACACTTGTACACATCCTTAACAATTCATAGCCTGGTCTATACGACCCTGTCTCAAAAATGAAAAAAACAAACAAATCAAATTAAAAAAATGTAAGCCAGGCATAGTGGCACATCTCTTTAATTCCAGCACATGGGTCAGAGATAGGTGGATCTCTGAAGTTGAGGCCAGCCTGGTTTACATAATGAGTTCTAGAATAGACAGGGAGCCACAGAGAGAAACCCTCAAAAACAAAGGAACTTATTTGTTAAGTCACAATTCTGTTAGTTTCTCCATCTGTTAAATGGGTATAAATAGTATATACCTTATAGAAAACAATCAATACAAAAGATTTTTACATAAAGGGAACCTGGGGAACTTTCAGCCCACATCATCCTCAGTCCTCACCCAGGGGTTAGGAAATCCAGGAAACCCACTGGAAAAGTATTTATGGCCAGTTACTAAGGCAACATGCAAAACACAAAATGCAAACTTCTAAAAGGTAGATTTTAGATTCAAGTTGAAAATATCATCATAGGAAAGTATGAAAGAAATAAAACTGTGAGATAACTCTTAGAAAAATCATTATTTGATAATAAAGTCAGAGTGAGAATAAAGAGGAAATAACACATAAGTCAGACAATAAAAAAAATAGCAATGATTCAACCAAGTAAAGGAACAAAGAAAATCAAGGCAACATAGGCAGAGAAGAAAGATAAGAGAAAGAAAAGGAAGAGAATAAAAGAGAAAAGAAAGAAAAGCAATGGAAAGGAAAGGAAAGAGAAAAGGAAAGGAAAGGAAAGGAAAGGAAAGGAAAGGAAAGGAAAGGAAAGGAAAGGAAAGGAAAGGAAAGGAAAGGAAA